>BGPR01000736.1:200572-223286 GCA_013235015.1 Araneus ventricosus | reverse complement strand
AGGGGGGTTTGCGATTTGCTTATTTTTGCTGACAAAGGGGGGAGGGGGGTCAAAAAATACCAAAAACGTGCTTACGTAATATTTGAACGGCCCCTAAGCAGTTTTTAAGTAGCAATTTCTTTGTGACGCGCTGAAATAACAAAGCATTTAATTTCGGGGTCACCTTCTGTGAATGGATTTAGTATCTCGCATATAAAAAAAGTTTGAAACTTTACATTTGAAAGTTATTTTGCGTAAAAGGATAAAAAAGTTTAATTTTTTTTAACACAATCTAAATATTCTAATACAAAGTCAGTCCTAAACGAGTCAGTTAGCCTGAAAAATTACAGCACGCTCATCTGTAAGCGAATCTAAAAATATGAAGAAAAAAAAATTGAAAATAATATTCTGAAATTTAAACGATACTTGATTTTAATTTGAATGAGTCCGAGTACATGGTCCTGGTAAATCATACCTTGTCATTATTTTTGATGGATGTATAGCGAGCACTCGCTATACATCGATCAAAAAATTAATATTCAATCATGAAACTGTATTTATACTTTGCTCTTCCAGGCCCACGGGGGGCAGAAGGGCCAACCAATTATTTTGTGTCCTACTGTATTTTTCATCAATATAGTTCATTAAAGTATCATTTTTAAGAGTACATCGTTTTTATTAAACTTATTTACAAAGAATAAAATATAGTAAATTTGTGTAGAAAAAATATTTGCAGGAATGGAGTTTTTTTCGGAGACGGTGGATTATAGAGGGGATGAAAAATGAAAGAAAATGTAGAAGGTAGTGGGAGGGGGCTGGATCACTTCGGCCCTGATCGAGACTTTGGATATTTGAAAAGCATCCTCTCTGGGTTTTCTTATTGCTTTCTCTCTATCTGGCGTCACTAATGGCATATGTGCTGCTAGCTCCTGCACCCCGAAAAAACATTAGAAGGGGTTTGACCGTCTCCAGGGTGAGAGTGCTTCATTTACCATATGTCCATCCGTCTATCTCTAGCCCATTCCTCAGCTGGATCCATGACCTTGCAGGTGACCATAACAAAATCTGAGATCTCCGCGTCCCCGCGATCTCCTTTCTTGCACCCACCCACTCCCCATCCCGCCTCGAAGGAGTTTTTCTTACTCCCTCCCCATAAAAGAAATAATAAAAAAAAAGACGCAAAAAAAAAAAAAAACATCGGCGTGCCTCGAACCCCGAGGCAACTGTCGCTCAGCTTCCATAAGAAAACCCGTAAACACGTGCTACTTGCAGCTCTTCTGATTGGTGGAGAAGGACAGCGTTCATTATCAACAAAACGAGAAGAAAAATGGTTGCCGTTGTTTGGCAAACTATCGCCCCAATGTGGAAAATTCAACTATTTCCCGCCATGCGGTTTAGATCAACTTTGTGGTTTTCCATCTGGAGAACATAATATTTAATTTACGGATAGATATTTAATTTTATTAAATATGTAAATTGATTTTTTTAAAAGTCGTTGACTTCTAACAAATACAATATAACAGAAACGTTTCACGCTACTTTTTCGTGAGTGATTAAATTCATTAATAAAAAAAATAAACATGCGTTTAACGTGTTTAAAATGTTTATCTTATTATTTTTTCTAAGAATTTCTATAGTTTCAACAACTCTTTAAAGGATTCGATATGAACAAGGCATTCTATGGATAGAAAATTAGAAAGCATTTGATGTAGATGCAGGTTTCTCATAATGTTTTAGTTAAATGGAGTTGCTTAAAACCACTGTAATATTCTCTCTCTCTCTCTCTCACTCATACACAAAAACCTGACGATTTTTTTAAATAAATTAATTACTTTAGCAGAACGTTTTTATACTTCAAAAATTTGGAATTTTAAGTATGCATTTGAGTTGGTGTGCTTTAGAATAGAGCTGCACAGAACAAAATTCAGTTAATATTTCCTATTTATCTTTATATTTTCCGAATTTTCAGTGGCGGCGAGTCGGGGGGTGCGAGGGGGGGACAGTCACGCCCCTACTGTTTGCGGGAAAAATTAAATTTTTATTCATATTAGCTGCCTAAATCAAGGAATTGTAAAAAAAGTAATAGTGTCCGGAAAAGCTAGATAATTTTGTAACTAAATTTCCAAATTTTGTTTTCTACCCCCTTTTACATCCGGATGTCCATAAATTGTTTTGCCCCGCCACTTTGGCCTCCCAATCGCCGCCACTGCTAATTTTGAGGGTTTTTTTAATAAGTATTTTTTAAAAATTTGTAGCAAAGTTTACATGCAGAAAAAATTATCAGTATAATTTTCAAACTTGAACTGTAAATTAAAATTACAACCGACGGCTGATAATACCTGCATTTATCGAAGCTTTCATAAACGTTTTGGTAAGAGTATGGAAATTTTAAAAAAATCAAGGTGAAATTTCAGCTCGTCGAATAAGAAAATTAAATAGCCATTCTTACTAATTGTTATTTTTTATCGTTATTTGAAAAATATACTTAATTTTTGCAAAGGACCATTTTGCAACAGTTTCATCAAAATGGCGTGTCAAAAATATTGTAAAATACTTATTGTAGGTGATGGAAACTGTTTATTTAGGGCTATATCATTCTGTATTTATATGTCTGGAGACTTTCATGTTGAAATTCATGAGAAAGTTATATAAAACATTACAACTCGATGGGGTTTATTCAGGGGCGTATTAAGCTTGTTGGGGGCCCCTGGCGCTGAAGTTTTTGGGGCCCTCTGAAAGTATGACGCATATGTACTTGAAAATTTCAACTTATCACTTATGATGATTTGAAATAAGGTAATTTCGCATATTTTTAATCGCAGTAATTATATTTTTGTTAATAAAAATTGTTTTTTTATAATTACTAAAATAGTTTATTTTAATTACCTAATTAAATTAATATCTGTAGTTAACTAATATGCTTTGTATTCAGTAATTTTAAATTTATATCTGAAATTCGTCTTCATAAATATTTACATGAAGTATTATCGAAATAACTTAGGATCCATTATATAAAAGTAATTCGTTTTATTTCCTAAAATAAAATCTCTAAGAAAAAAAAATCTAACATTCACAAATGTTACTACACAAGTTGGAATTATT
The DNA here is from genome assembly GCA_013235015.1 of Araneus ventricosus. Lineage (NCBI taxonomy): Eukaryota > Metazoa > Arthropoda > Arachnida > Araneae > Araneidae > Araneus > Araneus ventricosus. Next base: position 220,205 of record BGPR01000736.1, on the reverse strand, counting down.
TCTCACATGGACTAATTATTTCTACATGTGATCAAAACATAGCTCCAATTAATTATAGTCAGGGAAGATAACTTTGATTTTAACTATGGAATTGAAAAATACAGAAATGCATTTCAAAACCATGTTTTTTAAAAAATAGAGATTAGAAAAAATATTTTTTTATAACTGACTTTGAATTCTTTTTTATTTAAAGATGCGTTTAAGATTTTAAGTGACGTATGTTTTCATAGGTAATTTTAAAATGCATTGTTTATTAGAGGAATTATTCTTCATAGATTCAGCTCTTAATTTTATCGGCACTACTGAATTTTATCTATTAAATCTATGGAAATAATTCAGTACTCTTCTATCGCAATCAATGCCAAGATAAAGAAAAATGAGAATAGAATACAGATTGAAGTTCTTACTCTTTATTTTAAAGGATAAAAAGAGTTACTGGAACTAAAGAAATCTTTTGCTAAATTTCACTCTGAATTTAAATGGAAGCGGCGAGGCTATTGTATTGAAATTTATTTTATAAAGCTATGAATGTGGTTTTAAACTTGCAGATATAAAAATATGTAGAATTTTTAGGAATTTTATTCGATATTATTTCTTTTCTGAAGCCGAATTAACTTAAATAATTCCAATAAATTAATATTCAACTCTATCATAATAAATTAAATAAAGCATACCCTATTAGTTCTATTCCCCAATGGAAGAAGAATTCTTTTTAAAACAACCATGTAATGCACACCACAATCTTCCTCATGAAATTTGACTAAAAATCTGCCTTGGTTTATCTCGTCGTCTTCCAGCTGTACGAACTTCTTTGAATAGCGTCGCTTTTCAAATATGTGTAAGCTTCAAAAATGCACTTGCCCAAGTTAACGCGATCTAGATGCATTAGGATATTTAAATCTGTAAATTGTGATAATAAAATGCTATTTTAAACGATGATAAATATTCTCAAATGACACTTAAAAGGTGTTTTAACAGAAGAACGGAGGATATTCAACGCCCTAAAATAGTTATATGACTGCAGGGAAACTACTCATGTCTAATGATATTCAAAGAAAAGAAAAGCACATCGATCATTCTAATCATTGAAACGATAGCTTCTTGCGGAGATAATTTCTTTGTAATGATTGGGTTTCTTTCTCAACGGAAAGTGAATATCTAGTCATCTGAACCACCATCTGAACTAAGCTTTTGCATATGTTTAGGTCTACTGTACACATACGATTTATATCGGATAAGCCATTAGCGACAAAATTCCGGAGAAGCGATTGACAGCGAGAGGGACATTGATAGCTGTTGAGTATTGTACACAGATCTCCCGGGAAGCTGTAAGAATAATCAATGGCGATTTTGATCAGCATTTTTCCTGGGAAACCGGGAGAGAACCGTACCGGCAATAAATGCTTTGAGTAAGTGCGAGAGGTATGTGTGCAGTACCCAACGACTATTAACGAGATTTCTTCTGTTCAGGGACTCTGATTGTGATAATAAAAAGCGGACTTGCTGAGTTAAAATCGGATAAGTGAACAGATTCTAAGAGGGAAATTATCTATTGCGATATTTAAAAAAAAAAAACCGCTTCATTTTGGGGGCCCTAGGCGCGCGCCTGGTGCGCCTAGGCTTTAATACGTGCCTGGGTTTATTGAAAGATTTTACAATTTTAAAGGAATCTGTTGTCTACAAAGAATATGTGTGTGTGAAATCTACTGTGGTCTTATGGTCTGTTCCACTGTTCTTCATGCAGTATTTAAAATTGAAAAAGTAGTGGCTGAGAGCCTCGAAGCAGCTTGGGGGCAGGGGCAGGTCGGAGCAAAGCGGGTTCTGCCTGCGAACCCGCCAGAGGGCGGCGAAAGTGGCTTTTTAGTTAGAATTATTAAAAAATAACTGATTATAACCGGGCCAAAAAATAGCCGAAAAAATCGGTTAATTGAAACAACAACAACAAAACAAACAAACAAAAAACAGTAGGTTTTTCCCACCCCTAAATTTTGGGGTCGCAAAAGTTTTGAAATCATATTGTCCTAACAGGTTTTTAGAATCCAAGCACGGAAAAAAATAAGACAAGCTCACTGCCCTGCATCTTTTTATTCAAATTTGGCTATTTTCATATTATATTATATATGTGTTCACTGAAAATATTTCGGATGAAAATGGGATCAAGCGAAAAAAAAAGTTTAAATTACTCCTGGTGTGGTCCAATCTTGAATATCGGTTTGGACTTTTCTACTCGTACGATTTGCGTGCGACTTGAAAATTCACCCAAAATGATCGCTCATTGCAAAATTCTTTTAGGATGCGTTTTCTGTTTTCGAGTATTTAGGTGACAAGTGAAACTGGAATTTCACAAAAATGAAAATACATGAATATTTAGAATGGACCAATCTTCTCATAGACAATAGAAGAATGAGAATTGCCGACGGTGGATGACTCCACAGCTGGAAAAAAAAGGGAGCGCAGAATTTTAAATCGTTTTGAATTGAATTTTTTTAACCAAATGCTTTAATTAGGAGTCTTGAGCATTTAATATTAAGCAATTTCCAAGATCCACCCACGGCCATTTTTAGAGGGAACGCAAAAAGGACCCGTCTCGATTGTAGCAGAAATGAACCGTCGAAGGATCACGAGCCTTGTCATAGCAGAGCAGCGAAGCTGATTTGGGATCACGATCTGGGCGAGTGTTTTGAGACAGTCGTAACAAAGAATGAAATTGGAAGGGGATTTAATAATTTGAACGTTGAATAGCTCAGCGGGAAAAAAAATAAGATTTATCACACACTCGCCCCAACCAGTGGCGGTTCGTCCATTAGAGCTCCAGCACAGCTGAAATAGTTTTAAAAGTTTGTTTTTCTGGTTTATTTTTTAAAATCCTATTAGCTTATTTTTTCTCATTGAAAAAGTGCGACCAGGAACGAAAATGGAGGAAACGAAGAAAGAAGACAGAAAGTGCATCAATATGCACAAGCAGGAGTTGCTCAGAAACGGCCCTCGCAAGCATCAAAAATCGCTATAAGCAACGCTTCGGAAGACAAAGCTGCATTTCTACCCGCTGAGTTTGGCGGTGGCCTCAGCTGCAAGCCGAGCCGCCATTGCCCCCCTCCCCACCTATTAGTTTCCACATTACATGCATTTGTTTTATATGCGACATGGACTTGGTATTTTCTTAGTATTAAACGTAAGATCGTTTACCAAAAGAAGGAAGAATCACTGACGAAGGAAAAAATGCAGCTTTTTCGAAAATTTAGTAAATAACGCTTTTTGTGAAGATTTAATTTTGTATGTTCTTAATGGGGTAATGAACATATAAAATTAACGGAATATTTTTAACACATAAAATAATGTAAGGGAATATTTAAAATGGTTTTTTTAACTTCAACGCTGTGCAGAAGTTTTTTGTTTCTGATTTCATAAATCACTGAGGCAAGAAACTGTGGAGCCTTGATGATGTCGAATTTGTTATTGAAAAATTACAAATTTCTTAAATGGCGAGCAAAAATGAGGCCTGCTTATTAATTTGAATTTTACTATCCAACTATTTTTTTCAATTAGATGTAGAAGCATACAGAAATTTTGATTTAAAAACAGTTTGTTTACATTCTACTCATTGTTGAATCAGTAGTCACTAAATGCGAATCAAATTATTTATGACTTTTGTTATACTTCATTCTTGAACTACATTTTTTAAAGGAAAAAAACTTTCCTTTTCCGTTACAAAATGGCAATATTGTATGACTATCGGATTTCACTTTTTAAAAAGCATTTCATTGTTGTTTTAAGAGTACACCTGCCTTTCCCTATCGCGAAGATTTATGTTTACATGATAAAGGGAGCAGCTTAGCAGAACATTACTGACACAGGTGCAAAGGAAAAGCGCGAAAGTAAACACGAATCCATCCTGAAATTATTAAACTCGAGAGCCGAATGACAGCTTGGCGCGTCTTGGCAGACAACTTTGGCGCGGTTGTTATAGTAACCTTGGAAGACAGCATCGTACACACAAACTCAGCAAAAAACCCTACTCCTTGGAAAGACAAACAGACCATCCTTCGGCGCGTGATATTTCTTAGCACTTGTGAATAATTTTTTGCTTTTACTCTACAAATTATGTGGATCTGAAAGTGCAATTTTCAGATTTTTATGTTCCACTTCGTGCATTCGGAAATCTGATTTGGAATAGTGAACGAAATATTATGCGTGGACTATCATCGGAAAGAGCGGTTTTTTTAGTGTTCTTAACCCGGGACTGCCTCAGCGGTGTTCTTGGGCGCTCGTTCTGATTCGGTAAGTCCTTCTCCTTCGGGTATCTTGCTTTTAATTGACATGCGTGTGCTCAGAGCAGACGATTATTTGATTGCGATCAACAGTCTGACACACGAGCGCAGATTTACTTTGGGCTGGTGTTGGGTTTATCGTTGAATCGAAATGTATATCTTGTTTTCAATTGTGTTTTTAGCAGTGTTGAATTTATAATATTTGATATCATGATTTCATATTTTTATTTGTTATGGTTTGGTGCAATCTTTCGAATTTTCTAATGCAGTTGTAGAAGATTTATTTTCCAGAAATTCTGATGTACCTTTTTACTTGCTTTTATTAATTTCAGCTCTTGGTTTTATCATTCGAAGTTAATGCACTATTCATAAACAAACGAAAAAAAAAACCTTATTAAAATTTATTGATATCTTTATCGTTGTTTTTCTTTAGTGCATGCGATGCAGCAGGACGGTGAGACTGGCATTTCGAAGCCTCTAATATCCTAATAATATTAATTTACTTATATATATATAAAGGAAAATGGAGTTTTTTACATTCGTATTTCTAATGTTTGATTAAATAAATTAGTTTTTTTTTTAGTAAAATAACTGTTTTGTCAAATTTAGTATGGTCTGTTGCTTTCTGCATTGTAGATGCTTCCATATTTAAATTAGTATTGGACTGACACAACTTTCACAAGATTAAATAACTTTTTACAATGTTAATTAAGGCTTTTCTATGAAGTAAACATGTAATTAACTATTAATTTAACAAAATAATTTCAAAAATGAATTTGCTTCTGTAATTTAGGGTAAAATTTTAAATATTCATAGCATGCTTGTTTGTTAAGGTTTGGGCGCCCCCCCTCTCAGATGTGTAGTGAACCTCTGAGAAGTTGCGTAGTTTCCAGTTTAACCAGTTAAGAAATTGGGCGGAGTTCTGCAAGCAGTACTTCAATCAAATAGTTGTAACTTGGAATATCTTCTGTAATTGTAAACTGACAGCAAATCTTATTTATATGTTCCTGAAATCTTGAATTTATCTTCGCGTAATTTTTTATTATTCATATATATTATATTTTAAGACTTTGTGATAGCGACAACAAAGCAAAAATAGAATATTTTATAAAAGAGCATATAAACAAATACAATCATTTTAAAAGGAAACTGAACATGTATTCGTTTTGTGGTAAAACTACTTTCCAAATCATTTTTGGCCCTAATTTAGAAATGTAGTATTTCTTGACAGATATCAGCTATATCATCAGATCAAGTATTTTCTAGTAATCAAAATATTCTTAAAATTTGATTGCTATATCTACAACTAAAAGCACCTTTAAAGACGGAGGAAGGAAGGAAAGAGTTTTATTCTCTGTGTCGAGTGAACATCGCTGCAATCGAACGAGCGAGGTTGAAGAATGACCCTAGCTTATAAATGTGCACCCATAAACGACTATTTCCTTTTCTGATTTTCCTCCCCAGTGACTTCTTTTGTTACAAGATTTATGGAACTTGTTAAAGAAATGTCTCGACAGTTTTTCTTGTGTACTGGTTTTCTTCTTCGTTTGGGTGCCATAAATTTGTGTTTGAAGTGTTCACTTTTCCCCGAAATGTATTAAATTTTTTAAAGCGCGAGATGCAAGGAAGCTGAATTTCAAGTAACATATTTTTGCGCACCGAAATGTGTTTACTGAAAGCGGTGATCTGGAATTTAGTAAAAGAATAAACCATCCGTCTGTATAACTGTTTAAAAACTTTCAACATTATCGAGATAAGGCAATTTTTTTATCGGTATTTTAGAGTTGGAAATTAGTTGAATCGATCATTGTTCTTAAATGTTTCCTATCTGTTTTATAAATGACTATTAAAGTGAAAGCATGCATATTAGTTCTAAATGAATTGAGTTTCATTTTATGCATAATCGCAACACTAAAGGCTATTACTTTGGTTTGTTAATCAGCCAAACCATCCATCAAACAGAACAACTCATTGTTGTACTTTGTCGCTTAATCTAAAGGAAATTTGGTTATTTTTAAAAAGGCGTGTCCCGTGTATATATACGTGCAAATTATTCGCACGGTCTTGCGGATTATCATGATTCATGGTTAGAAAACGGAACACTGAGAAAAGCAGAAACCCGCCGGTGGTAAATTATTTGATTCTACTAAGTTTTTGTGATTATTAATTGCAATTAGCGTTGAAAATTCGTTTTGTTTTTAATTGTTCAATTCATCAATCTAACGTTGTGTCAGTTTTTATCAGTCTGCGCACAAGATACATGTAATAAATGTGCGCATGCGCACAAAAATAGAACCTTTTTAATCTAGAAACATTAACCATCAATTTATTTTTATGCAAAAATAATTTTTTTCTGTGAGACAATAATAATAGCTTGTTATATCCCCATTTTCTTCAATCAATTGATTGATATGCTGAAATAACACTATGACTGTAAGGGATTTGTTTTCTTATATTTTATTGTTAAAAGAAAAATGATGTACTACGATATAAATAATTACGATAATTGTTGAGCATAAACACATCGATGCTGCTGCCAAATTACTTCATCATTTTCTTCAAAGAAAGTTGTCGATTACGGCTTCGAGATTTCCTGTTCTATTTTAGGTTGTTGCAAAAACGTGAGGTAGAAATTTGTGTTCCACCGTCTTCCCTGCTTGCGTAAATTTCCCTCCCTCTAGCTCGTGCCCTCCCCCAAAAAACGGGGAAAGCGAAGTCGTGCTATTACGGGAGGGGGAGGGTCTGGCCCCCGCCTGACGCCCCCGTGGGGCCTCTTTCCATGCACGTGTTCCCCCTTCTGCGTCTTCAAGAAAGCTGCTATTCAACGTCTCGGGGGAACCCAGGAGGAACCTGAAGTTAGGTTGAAAGATGGAGTGGATTTTCTTGGAACCCGCGAAAATTTTCGTTGTTCCGTATTTGGTTGCAATGTTCTATATTTTGTTGTCGATCTAGAAGGGGAGTACAACCCTTTGTAGACGAAGTATTTCATGAGTTTGTAGGCCGTTGAGTGTGAGCCATTCTCATGTACCTAAAAGTTTTTTTTTTTTGTGTCTGAAGGTACAAAATCTCAAATAAAAAGTGCAGTTAATGTTAATTTGTAATTGAAGAATTTTAAGGTATCATTGAGAAATGGGAAAAAAATTATATACCATTTACAGTTTGGGAGCATAAATTTTTGTTGTGTGATGATATTAATGTAAAAAAAGCTGTTGTGTGATGATTTAAATATTAGAACAGCTGTTTTAACAACCAGTTTGCAAACAAAGTCTTCTGTATTGAATTAGCGAGTAATAATAATAAAAAAGTTGCATTTCAGCTCTCATCTTTTTTTTGTGTGGTTGATTTAAAGTTAATTTTTGGAAATATGGTAAATATACAGCTTAGGGTGGATGTAGAAATATCAGAAAGGGCGTATTCTTGTCTTCAAAACTGTGATTCTTGAGGCAAGAACAACCTATTTATTTGGTGGAAAATGCTATCATCAGCAAAGATCTTAAGAATATATCAGATGCTTAGTTTCGGAAAGGATTTTCTCATTTTGATAGAGACCGGATATAATCGGCAAGTCTAGTCTAAGAAATAATCTAGTCAGAAACAATTAAGTTTATCACCACATCCCAAATGTTTACTTGAAGGGGAAAAAAAATCCAATCTTTAATTTTTGCAACAAAAGACTTATTAGGGCTTATTTTCGGGAATGCCGAACCGCGGAGACCCGGTGGGAAGTCTTGGCTTCGGGACCAGAGGTTTTCAAGTTCGAAGCAGGAGTCCACCAAAGATCCATCCTGTATATGGGACTGGTGCGTGCCAGGTATAATGTCGAGAGTCCCCTCGTCGATGTAATGTAGAAGATTGGAGGGGAATACCGGCTCTAGTGTCGACCTTGCCATCTGACCATGGTTCAAAGCTTTACCCCAAAATCGTCCTGGTGTTGCTTCAAAGCAGGACTTAAATCTAATCAAACTCAACTTTCAAGCAGTGCCTTCTGTTTCATGTCCAGTTCTCTGCCTTCAAATATTTAGTAATATTCTAAAATTTTCTGTTGCATAAATTATATTTATTTTGTATGTTATTGTCGTCGTTACCGTTTATTTATACATAAATGTTTTGTAATTTAAAATTTCCTCTAGTCATTACAAAGAGCGCACTGAATGTGTCTTGATTAGCTTAACTGGAGATTATTTTTGGAGAATGGCTTATATTAATAGAATCTCGAAAATCATGGATCAATTTTTTAAAAAAAGGTTAAACCTAAATTTGTGGTTTATATATTCAAATGAATTGGGTGTCCATATCCTTTTCAAACCATGTACACTCTTCACCAATTGATAACTCAATAAAATATTATCAAATTCGACTTGCGTGTTTCGCATTCGTTCATTCGAAAAACTCGGGCAGATCCCATGTCTAAAGACGCTGTTGAATCAATCTCCTTGTTCTATAGAACACAATTGCATAATTTCCTTTGCTGTAATAATAACGTGAAGGCGTAGAAGGAACAGGCTGCTCTTACCGGACCTGATTGCCGATTAATAATATGTTGGGAGCGTATCTATCTGTCTCTACCTTTTGAATGATCATATCGTCATGACGTGACGTGCAATCTAATACGGCAGGCATGACCTTCTTCATGGCACTTTTTTGCACTTACTCTTATTGTGTAACATTGATGACAGCAGGGGAGTTATTTTAGTGTTACCTTGGAATTATTATTACAACTGAAACCTCTGCAAGAGCATGAATGCAGCTACCTTAACTTTGCAGTTGAATGGTTTGATTAATCTCTGGGTAGCTGAATGCTGCTGTCGGAGAATTAAAAGCAACATTTTTCAAACAATTCCGAAGAGCAGGCGTTCTTTTCGAGAGGGAAGTCGGCGAATTATTCGCCTGCTAATTTTGATACTGTTACAAGTTGATGTGATTTATATTACAATGCAATTATTCATTGACGCTATTTATAGTTTGATTATAAAGTTTTTGTTTAATTTTAATTAGTTTTTATTGTTTTTCGATCTCAAATATACGGAAGCATTGTCAAGGCGCATATTAATGAGACATTCATTAATTTGAATATTTGTAACCAAGATGTCAAAGAAAATTATTCAGATGAGCTTTTTAACCTTTTTTCATTCGCGACCCCATTTAGACCGGAAAAAAAAAGAAAATCAGAACCCCATTTTTAATGGAATATATTGTTTTAGATAATTCAAAGCATTCGTGTTTTGGAATCGCACAATTCAGCTATTCCTACTGGAATCTTATTCGTTGCAGTCCCTAAAGGAAGTTTCGCGGGAAAACTTTCAGCAGAAGTCCTTCAGAAACTTCGTGAAAGGATGATGATCGCCGTAATGAATTGTGGAATTAATGGACGAAATCTATATTCTAAGATATTAAATATTGGAACTTCTAATAATATAGGAGTTCCAATGTTTGGAACCGTTGAGGAATATTTGCTTTGAGTCCTCATCGTCTAAAAGCGCATAAAACTAACCCAGTATCAAATAAACCCGCGATTTCCAAAATCCCCAGATTTGTAATTGAAATTGGTAATTAAATTCACGATATTTAAGAAAGAAAAAAAGAAAATCCCACCATTCATTGCCTATGTTTTTCACATTTTCTTTAATTACCAAATGTCACGGTGGTGTCCGGATATATATTTGGACCTCTGAATTTTCGACATCGTAAATGGGGGAAAAATGCACGCTAATTCAGGGGAAGGTGAGATGAGAAGATTAATTAACGTAATCCCAAATATATGTTCAGTTGTTTGCAAAAATACGACCTCTAGTAATACAAAACGGGAATACGCAGGTTTAGTTTAATGATGCAGTTTTCTACTACAGTTGTTAAAAGGGGTATTCATTATCCAACTCCAGTGGGTATAAAAAGTGAAAGGAAGCGCTTCCCATCGTAAATTCGTAATTGGCCTGTAGTAAATATCATGGCTGTGTCATGACATGATGCTTCGAACGCCGTGACTGAGATTCATTCATCCATTTTACCGTTTTCGACCGGTGTTTCTCTCACCTGTGTACACGGAGTTTCCTTGCCCCGGGCACACGCACCGCTCCCCTCCTTTCGCCGGCGTGGGCGACCCCGTCCATGATACCGAGTCACGTGGGTCACACTTTTGTTTTGCAACACAAAGTGCCACTGCCCTCGCATTTGGAACATGGCAGTTATTTATGGGTGGTGTTATGGCGACAAACTTTTCTCCCCACTAGACTGTTGAAGCATCATTTTTTAAAAAAAGTTTTGTTGCGTCTGGAGGAATAACTTGCTATCTTTTCCTTCATAAATAGTTGAAGGGATGATAAACTTTGCACTTGATATTTTTTCCCCGTATATTTCAGAAACAAACTCACTGTGATGCAATGCTAATCAATTTTTTTGACAACCTGGGTGGAAATATACAAAATTATTTTGAAATACAGCGAAAAAAAAAATCGAATGAAATTACCCATTTACAACTTTTTCAGTTTATTTTTGTAACAAAACTTTTATAATTATATTTATAATAAAAATGGCTTGAAAGTAGGTGTTGAGTATTTTCATTGATAACCTGAAAGGTGTGTAAAAAAAATTTCGGTACATTCAAATAAACAATAAATATCACCAAATTTAACAGAAAGGAAAAACAAAAATGTTACTCGAACAGGGGTTGAACAAATGTTGCAACGGTCTTTCCCTTCTCTATGGAGAAAAATAGGGATATCCATGTTTAGTTATCTGAATTAGCTTTCTTTTGTAATAAACTATTCGCATGGAGAACAACAACAAAAAGACACAAAAGCGTTTTTTTTTTTTTTTTAAAGATTATACTAAATTTGTGAAATGGCGTTAAATCAAGCTTCTAAAGTCGCTGGAGAGAACTCCATATATCTACCCTTTTATACAGCCTGGACATATCTGAAGCTTAAGCAAATATTGTTCTTATTATTATTTAATACAAAATTAAGTTGAAAAACCAACTGGGATTGCCTTTTATCAAAAATTTTCATGGTGCAAAGAATCCATCCTTTTCGGTGCAAAGTTACCCCAGGTCAGGAAAAAATTAATTACAACTTAACTAACAAATATAATTGGCATTTAAAGCAACAAAATGAAAGCTAGGCTTATTATCTATCGCATTTAAATGCACTTGCCTTCAGAAATGTCAAACTTTCCTAACCAGAGACAGATTTTTCAGCACTAAAATTTACGCTGAAAAATTGGCTCATTGTCTTTTCCTTCTGGAACCTCCCGATTGATTGTTATATACGTTTAAGGAATTAAATACACTAGTCAGTGTTCCCAAGAAGCTAGAAAAAAAATCTCAATCTTGTAACCCCTATCAGTTGATCTCTTTTTCACTTTTCACACTGGTGCAAAGTTACCTTCACGAGTGCAAAGTAACCCCGTTTTACGGTAATTAAAGCATACTCACTTGGTTAGTGTACACGAAATTTTGCATTGATAAAATTCGCTTTATAACGTATTGAAAAAGTGTATCTGAACGACAGGAAATTATATCGATATGTTACGATGCTTCGGTTTTTTAATTCTCGGACACTTAACCTTGAAATTCCGCTATGGAAACTCCGTTGCTTGCATATTTAGCAGAAATCGGCTGTGCTTAATAATTTATAAGTACAAAAAAATTTAGCAACTGTCCATGTTATCTGAGGCGTGTGGCGCATCGTGTTAGCATTTAGAGCACTAACAGTTAAATTGATTTTGGCAAAATATTTGCATCTTTTATTAATACATTGCGTAACGATTCTGTAACTCCTAGATTTTGGAAACATTACAGATGTGAACTGTAATTTATGCTAAGGACGTGTTGAAAAATTTTCGTATTATTAACATAAGGCCTTCTAAAAATAAAGATTTTTTTTAATGATAGTGACTTTAATTTCTTAATTACGTTTAAAAATATATTTATGTAAAGTTTTCATATTTTTTTAGCAATAATTATTTAATTTCTGTAGAAAGATGCCTAGAACTTTTCTATGAATATAAATGAGTTTTTATGATTTTCGAATTTTAAACAATTGGAAGCATTGTTAAATTTTCCGTAGAAATTTACTTCAGTCACATTAACCATTAAAATTAACATTGTTCCATTAAAAGTAGATTTTAGTAAAACTGCACTGGTATTCCAGACATCTATTAAACTCGAGATTTAGGTGTGCTAGATAGCTTTGTGTGATCTTTCATTGTTTAGCTCACGGATGCATGCACTTCATATTCAGCTTTTCATCTGCTTTTCCGGGGCATTTTTCGATCACCAGCCAAAAGTGAATTCTTTGCGAAGTTGTTTAAAATATTGAATATTTCTGAGGATATTTAAAACGTAGAAATTCTAATAAATTTTTTTTTAAATGACTCTTCTACTTTTAAACCATTGTTTTTAACTGTCCATCGAACATAATAGTATTATAATCCGTTTTTCTTTTGATTGATGCACTATCTTCTGAAAATGATGGTTCGTATGCTTTGTAATAATTCACTGCCATTGATGGAAGTGCATTTTGTCTTTGCTGCATTTGCAGTATGTAACGGATTTGTCTTTTTAATAAAAGCTTTAAAGCTGGCATGACTGAAGATAAGCAATAAAAAAATGAAGTAGATAAGCATTAGAAACTGATAAAATTGTTAAAGGTGTGGCTTATATTTACTCTGTGACTTGAAATCTATTGTTCGAGTCGAACCTTCCTATGATAGTAAATAACAAACAAAAAACTCGCTTAAAAAAGTGAAGTGTTCCCAGAAATATACAACAAAAAGAAATCGATAAATTGAATATGAAAGTAAATATCCTATTCCTTTATCCCATCGACAGTATCTTTTATTCCTTACATTATGTCTTTCATTCCATGTTTCTTAGTTCAGTCAAACCAGCGGGAGTAGCCTCCCCATAACTTTCTCTTAAACTCATTTCTCAAAAACTCTCGTATAAGGTGTCATTTCCCCGCACCCTTGCGCGGATAAACATGTCGAATCTGCTCTACGCCCAGAGCGCCACTAGTTTCCCCACGACACGTAAAAACAACAAAACAAACGGAAATAAAATAATCCGAGCAGGATCAGAATTCGCCAAAAGGGAAGAAAAAGGCCCCAAGCAGAAGTCCTTACGCATGAAGTCGCTGAAAAGCATGCACAGAGATTGCTCACAGTACGCATGCGCGTGGAGAGCTAATAGCTAGAAAATTGAATATGCAATTTGAACGCCTTTTTTTTAACCGATTGAAACGAAAATTGGGCACAGATCTATAAGGAATGTTAGCAAACGTCATACCAAATTTTATTTATCTAAGCCAAAGGGTTTTAGAGTTATAATTTGTACAATTATGCGATTATACAGACAATCAACCCTTTGACGAATTTTGCCCATAATTTTATGTGGACCTACATTCCTGATGGATAAAATTTGGTACACAGTTTTATCATCTAGTTATTAAAGTTTTTGAGTTATAGTGTTCACATGAACGTGGACAGACAGACTTCCCGTAGACGGAGTTTGTCCAAAATTTGAAAGACACTTACAAATTATGTGTCAAGATCACATAACAAATTTTATTCCCTCTAGCTCTAATAGTTTTCGAGTATCGTGTTCACAGACAGACATAATTCCAAAATTGTGTTTTTTGGATTCGGGAAGGTCTAAAATATGGAGATTCGTCAAAATCTCGAGTTCGAATTTTTTGACGATTGCAATACTTTCTCTTCGTATACGAGAAAGTAAAAAGGATGTTTGTATTTATTGCGGAAATTATTCGTTTGATTAGAAAGTTAATTGAACTATAGAACTTTCTCATAAATAAAATTTACATAGAGCAAGTATTGTAATTATCAAAGTTCGGTGTACAAATATTGATGATTTTCAGTATTTTGAAACCCAGAGTTCGAAAAATGCATTTTTGGAACTATGCCTGTCTAACTTTATTTATGTAAACACAACTCATAAACGCAACGATGCGAGAGGGATGAAAATTGATGTGTGGTCTTTTCATCAAAATAATGGTTGTCAAACTTTGAACCAGAAGAGGCAATTTTCCGAAATGTATACTATTAACTCTCGATTTTACTGACAGAATTTCACTAATAATTAATTTCATTTTCGGTCTTCGAATAATCTCGTAGCTTTTGTCGCCCGTCTCATATGCATCTGTAAGGACGGTTTGTGACTAGTTTGGTATGTAGATTAATTTACTTATTAACACGTTAGTCGCCACGACTCGCGTCTGAGATTCGAACCATCTATCTAATTAGATAACCCCCTCTCTGCTATCTCTTGACTACAGTAGAGGAGGGGTCATCTGATTAGAGGGAAGGTATAAATTGTATTTGATCGCCGTGTGAATCGTATTTGATTCACGTGGCGATTAACCGCTTAACTCAACGGTATTGTGGAACTTGCGCACAGTCGCATTTTCGATGTCATTAAGTAGTGTTCTTTGCGCACAAGCGTTAGGAAGGTTGCAGTATTGTAAACTTTACCGATGTCTATATGATTTGGCTCATTGAAAACCTTTGACATATGGCAATCAATCAATGTCAGTAGGAGAATGACACTTCGTGCCCCTGATAAAACAACGATGCTTCCCTGGGAAAATACTAAGGACCTTAATAACTGTTCTTTTCAAACATAAGACTAATACAGATATAATTTAAATTAAACAATAAATAATCCATATAAATTAATCGTTATGTTAAATAAATTGAAAATACAAGAATAATGTAATTATCAATTTTCCTTGCGAAAGTGGTGATTATCTCATAGAAAAGAACCCCCACCCATCAATCACTCTCTTAAGTATGCATTTTCTATTGCCCCTCTAGTTGTTCGCCAAGTTTTCCTGCCAAAGGCAATTAGGATCCAGTAAACCTACAATGTGTGCGCAAATTCCACTAGTTAATGATGTGCGGAAATGCGCCTGTGCGCATCGGACACAGAACCAACTCAACAGCCCGAGAATACTCGCGCATCGAATTATCGAAATGTTAGTCTTATGAACTAAAATTGAATCATTAATTAGCTTTATAATTTGACACAAAAAATATGTAGGATCCATAAACATCTTAAGTATCCTATGCCTTCTTAGATGAATGAAAACGACAGCCCCTTTCCAAAACTGGAGGGGTTATCTTATTAGATAGCAAAGAAAACTATTCAGTTAAGTGGTTAACGTGTTAAATCATACAATATCGAGTGTAATATCTTTTTTATTTATATGTTTTTTTATAATATATTTGGCGTAAAAATGGTTTTTTTCGTACAATTGTTTCTGGAGCTATCGTCAGAAAAAAGTCAATTTTTTTCAAAAAAATAGCTGTGGTAGACCAATAGTGGAAAAGTTGATTTACTGGTTACTTAAAGAAATTCATTGATGCCAACGAGAAAACATTTGATTGCATAGCACTTTATGCTCAATCTTTGTTGACCGCCTGTTTTTAATGACTTTCTTATATTGGCGTATATGAGAAAACTAAGGACAGACAGAACACTCCCAAATTTTTAATAGTTCAGATGAATATACTTTAAAAAAAAAAGGCATGTTAATTTGAAGCCCGCGTGTTCTTTTACGTAACTCTCGCTTGAGATGCAGCAGCGAGTCCTGTTTCTTCAATTAAGTCGATAGTAATCCATATATTTATTCTTCGTAGGCATATCTTGGACTATCATATCGCTTGTTTATATGTTGGCTCATGCTGGACGAATTACATTTCGAGGTGACGATAGAAAATTTATAAACTGAAGGAGATTGCGAGAAGATATCACGTCTTGGATGTCTGACACTATTAGTCCACAAGAATATTACAACTGGGATGGCAACGCGTGTTTTCTATGCTTACGCGCTCAGCTGTTTTTGACCGCGTTTTATTTCATAGTTCGAAGGTTACTGAATTCCGAATCTTGACCGATGCGTACGAGTGGTTTGAAAGATATTGGATTTTCTGCACTGACGTTGGTTATTATTCAATAATTGGTAATCAACATGCCATCTTGAAATTTGCAGGCTCAGTTGGGTTCAAACTGGTGAGTAGTCGATGTATTAAAGAGGTCGCAGGGACCGTTTATAAATAAAAGATAATGTTTTGATTTCGCTATCATAGAGAGGGGAAGAAAAAATCTTTTGGTTTTCATTATTTAGAGTTTTCCTAAATTTCAGTACTAAGTAAAACTATGCGTATAAAAATTTAATAGCAATGTAGAATCTTACGCCTTGTTACTTTTTCTCCTACTTCAATTTATATTTTTCCATTACGTGAAGCAGCTGTTTAAACAAACCGAAGTACATTGATCGAAGGAAAATTAAAAACTAGTTAGAATTTCATAAAGAGCTACGTAAAATAAAGAATGACCATGTTATTTGCAATTATCCAGTCCAAAGTCATTGAAATTTATATACGGATCATTTTATTACGTAATCAATGTATGAAAACCTGATTTTTGTTACAAATCAACCAGATGAAAACTATCGGAGCAAAAATGACAACGTATACATAAAACTTAGCTTCTTACTAAAAAAATTCTGTTTATAATACAAGTCGAAGTATTTCTTCGTCATTCAGAATTTTTTATTATAAAATTGTGTTGAAAACGTAGGTATAATATTTCATGAATAAAGTATTACCGCTAAGAGTTGTGAAAAGGCTCAGCAGTTTTTTGAAATGCTGCATGTACACATGACATTTCATTTTGGAAGAAAATTTTGAAAAAAAAACAAAAAAAAAACATTTCTGTGTCTTAAAATAAGCCACTTAAATAATAAACTTTTACCCGAAAAGTGAAGCTTAATTACAAAATTGGTCATTTTTGTAACCATGCTCATTAAGAAAAGTGCTTTTGTCTTAGTTTCGGAAAGGTCTGTTCAAGTTGTTGTACTACCTAAAAAAAGAAACTCTTATGTTGTTCTTTAAAGTAATATTCAGATTGTATTTGACTAGATGTCGTAATCGGTTCTATGAGTCATAATAGCCTACGGTTGGTCAAGCATTCCTAGTGAACTCGACTCCTAAAATGACATATTGTCTGTGTTGTTTCATCTGACTTGTCTTTATTGGGCATTGTTCAAACAATTAAATCGTTATTCAATCGTGTCGTAAAATTTAATCCTACTTCTCGCGTGTATTCGATTAATAGATTGGCTTCTGTTTTAAGTACAAGTTTAATACGCTGTGTAGCAAATGGCATTTAAAATTGTGGTTGAATATTTTATTAAATGTTTCCTATATTTTATGTGTCACAGTTGTATCGCTCTTGATCACAATATTATTTAAATTAATATTATTTATTATATACAGTGTATAAAGATAAAGCAAAATACTTAAATAATTATAGTTAAATTCTAGATTTGCAAATAAGGATTATTTACGTAATTTCTAATCATTCATTTAAACTAGTAAAAATGTATAATGAGAAGATTTAATGTTACTAAATTTGGCGCATTGTTTATGAAGCTTGAATAATCAATAGGCAATAATGTTATGGATATATTAATGTACGTATTGAATACGAAATGTGGCGTGTAACACTGCAGTTTAAAAACTCAGTTATGATAAACTCAAAATTAAAAGACAGTTTTTAATGAAAATATTCGGGAGGGGGAGGGAGAGAGAGTTCTAAATTGCCCACTTCACCTACATGATGAGCGAAAGTATTTTGTGCTTAAATTAAATGCGATTTTTGGTTAATATGATATGATAATCTTATTTAGTATTTCAAAATATTAAAGGATATTCCCTACTTCTGACGAAATACATTAAAAACTTAAATATTCTCAACATTTAAAATTCCTTAATAATTTAAACTTTTTTCCAGTTTCGTGAATTATTATAATTAACCTTAAGATATTCAAATGCTTGTGTTAGAAATCGTTTGGATTCTTACATTCGAATGAAGTCAATTTAAAATGAGAAACCGAGCGAGTCTTCATCCCCAGTTATAGAGCCCCATCCCCAGTTATAAATCTTAACCTCTTCCTGTTTTTAATCAAAAATATGAATCAATAATAAAAAAGAGCACTTACTTTTCTTAAGTAATCCAATATTTTCTTTTCCGCACGCAAAATAATTTTTTGCAGAGAGTTAACTTCGAATCATCCTGCCTCTTCCAATCCTAATCCACTACTGGACGCTACTGGCGCACCCGTTGTTTACTGTTCTTCGCTCTGTCGTGCCTAAACATGTCCTCTGACGTAGACGACCCTCCCCCCGTTTGTCGGTGGCACTTATTCTCCGAAATGACGGTCGTATATAGAAGGCGGGGGACTTGAACTTATTTTATTATAAACAATGAACTGGCATTAATGTTGAATTGCATTTGGTAACGTTGAATTTCTAAAATGTATATTACGGCTAATGCTGAAATATTTCTTTTCAACTAAGGAATCGAATATTATACAAAAAATTGCTAATTTTCTATTATAACCATGGTTTGTTTTAGAAACAGAATTGATGATCAAATTACAATTCGTTCGCATTTTTACGGAAATTCATTTGTTTGCATTGCTTTTAGTTTATATATAAGCTTGTTAAAATATTGTATATTTTATATATCCAACCTATATATCATGTCATCCTGATCGTATTCTTTTTCTAGAGGTCATTATTCAAAGTTGATGTTATGCGAAATAACGGTGTGTGTTTTCAGTGGCGAATCCAGAGGGGCTATGAGGCCGCAGCCCCCCCCCCCCCCGAAGAGCTAGACCATAATTCTTTATTTTATTTAAAGTCACTACTGTTTTTTTTCCTCAATCTCCCTTTTAAAAAAGTGACATTTCTTCCTGGGTTTTGACAGGTGCGAAAATTTTCCCACTTTTGCAGTCAAAAACATGTTTTTGCTAGTTATTTCATTGTATTTTTTATTAAATTATCGAAAGTATTGTAGTGTTATTATTAAATATTGTGTTTTGGTTTACATAACCATTCATCATGATGATAAAAAAGTTTTATACCTCAGTTCCCCGCCCGCCCGACCCAAATCCTGGATTCGCCACTGTGTGTTTTAAATATAATTCAAAATAAATTTAATCGCAAAAATTTCTTTTTTCCTGTAAATTATTATATGCGAAATTTTTAGTAACTGCAAATATTATGATCGTTCATTATTGTCATATATCATCATTAAAAATATCACGCAGAAAATGTTTCAATAATTTACCGTAAAAAATATTTTTTCTTATGTAATTTTTACAACTGGCAGCGTTTTAAAATTATGGTTACATGAAATATTTTTAAATATATAACGAAAATCCCTGTTCTTGAAATTATTACCGTGTTTCGGTGATTCATATTCTAAATAGAATATTTTGTTGTTAGTGTGAAATTTTTAATTTCTTAAAATTAATTAAAAATTTCTAATTAAATTAATAAAA
>BGPR01000736.1:81754-200562 GCA_013235015.1 Araneus ventricosus | reverse complement strand
TAACCAGCTTGTAATTTAATAGAGAATGCATGGATTTATTTTTGATCTTTCTTTTTTTGTCATCAGTAGGTATGTGAAAATTATAAAACAACAAAACTATGAAAATCCCTTACTCTATCCCCTCTTCCCCATTTTTTTGAAAGAACGTTTTATAGTAGCCTGACATCATAAATGGCATGTCGATTCCCCTTCCCTATAGCGCTTTTAAAAACATCTTAACAAGTCTGCTTATGAGCACTTTGTGAAGGAATTTATGTCCGCTGCATAGCCTACACAAAGATAGTCCCTTACAGCAGTAACTCATAGCTCGTTCTCGTTGCAGAGCTTTTATGTTTCCAACTTTACGTGACATATGAAACAGAAATTTAGATAGCGACCTGCATGTAACACTCCAGACGAGATGTTCCTTTGATATTTTTGGGTCAACAAGAAAAAGAAAGGGCAACTACTCAGCCAACAAAAGCAACAACTAAATCCGAAAGACCAAGGGTTGTTTTTTTTCAGCTGGCTTAATTCCCATCTCGTCTTTTTCCCACTAAGAATTTCGATATTTGGTTTGGCTACGCGTATGCGTTCCTATTGTTTCCTTCCCGATCATCTGCTGCGAGCTTTTATTTGTTGACAGCTGGATTTATTTAGAAGCCAACTATCCTAATTCAGCGGATTTCAAGTCCGTGCGATTGACGTAATAGATTCGTTTAAGGGAATCGCCTGTTTTGTTTTCGCTTTCTTATTGTGTGTTTTTTAGCCGTTCGTTTATTTTTTTTCAGTGTTCTTTACTGCACCCTGACATTTCGTTTTCCGAGGGAAATGTTGTGCAAGTTGTTGGCTTTGTTTTAAACCTGTGATTGCCCCGTCGCGTGCCAAGTTATCGTATTTTAGAAGGAAACAATCTTTAACAAGCAGAAAACCTAGACAGAGAGCTTTTGTTTGGAAGCATGTTTATTGCCTGTCAGACACAAATACTTGCGCGAATTTCGAGCGAACGACATCATCGGAAAAAATTTAAATTTTCTTTGCCATTTTCCAGATAGACATTTTGGAAGTAAACTAACAATGTGATACTTTTTTAACTCCCATTTGTAATTTTAATAATAAAAGGTTACTTGAAGAAATATATTTTACTGGACAGAAGAACCCTGGAAATATTTCCATATAGTTAATCATAGAAAATTTTATTTAGAGTAGTTTTGAGTATAATCATTGGAATAAATTTAGTAAGTAATGTGAAATACCATTTTAATAAATTAATTTTGATGCATATTTACGAAATATGTGAACTATTTTACAAATATCTACTAATGTTATAGAGATAACATCTTATAGGGGCCGTTCAAATATTACGTAAGCACCCAAAGGGGGGAGGGGGTTTGCGATTTGCTTATTTTTGCTGACAAGGGGGGAGGGGGAGTATGAGTGATGCTTACGTAAGACATTAAAATCACTTTATTTCCGAAAATCTCTTGTAACTTGCACAAATAATTTAATTTAAAAAAATTAGATTTGAAAAAAGAAAAAGTTAAATTTGGCAAAAGAAAATTAAACTTGATTTTTGTAAGCTTAAACTTGAAATTGTAAGGAAATTAAACTTACATTTTTTTTTTTTTTTTTTCATTTTAAGCCTCGTTAGAGTTTTTTTATTTGAATTAAGTCCTAAAATTTTTAAAATTAGATTATTGCTGTTAAACGTTTTGTAAAAAAAAAAGGACGGGGGGTAGGGTTGCAGTTTGCTTACGTAATTATAGGGGGGGGGGGGTTTGCGATTTGCTTATTTTTGCTGACAAGGGAGGAGGGGGGGTCAAAAAATACCAACAAGATGCTTACGTAATATTTGAACGGCCCCATATCTATAACAATCTCTTTCCAGCCAACTAAATTTAATTTCGGCGTTGTTTGAAATAACATTTTATTCTCTGCACTTTTTAGAATTTTCATTCCAAATATATACATTCCAAAACAAATTATTTTCAGATTGCTATTTCGAACTAAATCGCCTTTGCTGAAACGAAATCCCTCCTGAATATAATAAATGAGAACTGTAAAAGTCTTCAGCCTAAGTTTTGTACGTTTGATCGCAAAATAATTGACGCCTTTATCGCTTTTGTGTATTTTATTTTTCATTATTTAAAACAAATTAAGTTGATTTCCTTTTGTTGAATTGCAAACAGCGTGATTTTGAATCGGCACTTGAATAATATTGTTGAGCAGAAACCTACCGTTTATATTTTGTTGTTTTTATAATCTTGAAAATAGCTTTGACCGATTTCCAGGGTGTTTACCAGTCCAGTATTCCACCCTATGTTTACACTGTAGTATAAACAATAGATATGTAAACATATGTTTGAATTTAGACTGTGTACTTCTTTGTGATGCTGAGATAACAGTTGTTACTGCAAGAAAGATATACAGGGATGACTGCGTTCAAGATTTTTCTGGAATTCCGAATTCTTTTATATTCTCTGATCCGGAATTTCAGGATATTTTTAGATTCACTATCTGACTCAAATTTTGATTTAGAACAAATATTTCATTAAGATAGTGTAATAATTTTAGATTATATCAAAATCGTTGGAGTAGTCAAACTTCTAGTCTAAGTATATATTAGTGAAAACCCAGTCATTTTATTAAAATACGTATGTTTGTGCATAACTTTAACAACCTACAATTATTCTAAATTATGTCGAATTTTTACAGAACGCTAGTGTTCAGGATTTTCGAAATGCATTCGCATTCATCCCTGGATATTTACTACTCAAATTTTACAGACCTGCTGTAGTTGACACCTTCTTTATGAAGAATTTTAAATTTATGAATATGAAACTAACCCCCACTTGGAATAATCAACCATTAAGTCCCGTCGGAATACCGCTCGTTTGAAACCTTCACAGTTAGGATTAACAAATAAAATTTTTTAAAAGAATTAAATTGTTGATATCATCTAGTGGAATATTATTTACAGGTACGAATGTGTTGCTGTAGAATTTCTGTTTATTTTTGTGACGAATAGCATTGCTATTTGCATAACCCAAAATGCTTTTTGAATGCTGATTTACCTCTTTATTTATTGTGATATTTTAGTTTGGATAACTTTTTGATAGTTAATTTTTTTCTACTACTTAATTAGCTGGCGCATTCTGTTGGAGAAATGTGTTGTTTTGATTCAGTTAAGAGTTCATTGGACTTTAGAGATGATTATCGATTCCACGTAACTTTTTGTATCACATGGCGTTCATAAACGATTTTTAGTTCGTAAGTTTGAAAATGCGATAATTGGATTGACTCAAGGTGAAAATTGTTAAACGATTCAACTAGTCTGTCGACAAAGTTTTTAATATTGCAATTATTTTTAACTAGGTGAAAAATAGAGAAGATGAATTATTAATGGTATTAGCAACAATTGGCATCGATCTTGCATAAATAACTTTTATAGAGTAAATTGAACATTTTCCCAGCTGTACGATACCGCTGTTACTTATTCAAGAATGATTTTTCCCATATTTTGTGGTTACCCCCCCCCCCTTCTTATTCTATAGCGTTATTATATTTGAGGATTTTCTTTAATTTTTTGTGATGAAGTAATGGATCGTTTGTACACATAAAGAAGTGGGGTCTTATCAAGAAAGCTCTTGTTTGTTCCAATTCATCAGTAAGTGAACATGTGTAGAATTTTAATTTCCAAGTTAAATCATGGGCAGATGATTTTGCGATGAGGTCAATTCACGTGATGCAAACTGCGCATGTCATCGAACATCAAACTGGACGCGTTTCCTCCACCAAAAAGTATACTGGATTCCTATTAACTTGACGCAGTTTGTTTCACGTGCATGAGCGCAGTTGACTTCATTGAATGGATATCATATAACATCCATGACACGAAATTCTAATAAATCTCCATAGAAATAAAGATTTCAACGTTGATTTGATATAATAGTTTCTCTCTTCATGACTCGATAGATGAGCAATTGTTCAGTGAACCATCGATGTTCATTAATGAGCTGTTCAACTACTTCAGATTAACTTGGTTGGATAATAATTAAATTATCAAATGTAATTTTGTTAACACAACTGTAACCATAACTATCCGATATAGAAGATAAGTCTTTTAACAATGATTAACAAATGAAGATTGTGGAGGTCGGGTTTTGAAGAGGTCGTTGCCAAGGTTAATTTCAAACTGTAGAGTTTTTTAAAATGCTAATTGCTTGCACTTCACCACACTTGAAAAAATGTCTTTTAAATGCAGTTTGTCAACTCGCTAAGTCAGGGTCATAACCTCAATGGAATGAACTTTCGTGTGGTTTCTTTAAATGCTGTGCTGATGAAGTCAATGAGGAACTTCTGCACTGCGGTCTATTCTTAGATGAAAAGTAATTAGCCCTTATCTGATAACATTGTTTAAATAGCTTTTAAATTGTGGAATGAACTTTTAAAGTTATGAGATGGCTTACTTCTGTGTGTTGACAAATTGCCGAAGGGTAATCGTTAATTGCTTTCTGTTTTTACCATCGATATCTCACTGTATATGTTGTTTTATGTTAACCTCGTACGCATTGTGTAAAAGATAAAGCTTATCATGAAGTAATTTCTTGATAAAAATAAGTGACATTTATTTTTTTTATAGAAAAGCATTTCCATGTTCAATTGGTACGTGCATTGTATTGGTGATATAAAATTGTCATTCAAAGGATTGTCATCTCAGCTTGGCTATTATGTATATGAACTTTTTTTCCAACTGAAAAAAGTGTTTTAGACTTTTATTTCATATAAATTAATTAAACCGATGTACCATTATTGGATCATCTTCACTGGTATAATGTAAATACATTTTTTCTCTTCAAAACTTTCAATGAACTAAGCATATGCTTTAGTTTTTCATTGTATTTATTCCATTAATAATTCGTGTTATATATACATTTTTGGTAAATCGCTTTTATCAATTCATCCTAAGAAATTTGACAATGATTATCGGAAATTAAGAACAATGCTTTCTTGTACATTTCAGATTTAAAATCCCCCCCCCCCCCAAAAAAAAGTGTTTAATATCGTTAAATTAACGAATCGCAATTAAAAACTCCTTTTTAAAGCTACAACTTCTGGGGTAAACTAATTCATATTTAAAAATAGAAGAGAAAAAGAATACCAATACTTAATATGCACGGCATTCATTCGTCTAAAAAAGAAAATGTTTTATTTTTGATTTCTTAGAGCGGTGAAAATAAATTTATCAAGTTGACCCTAAAAGTATTTTCTTCGAATGACGGCCGGCTTTCTCAGGAAGTAAATTCTAATCTTTACAACATGCTGTTCCACAAACCATTAATTTTTTTCTCTTATCCTCGGACCTCTAGGGTCAGCTATGTCCTTGGTGTCAGAAACTTGACAAGATTTTTACTCTGCGGGCGACATTTACGAGTAGTTGTCTCGAACACTATGTAAACTCCTACTCTTTTCTTGCGCTCACTTGAATGCGGCACCATCTGTTAATATTTTACTCCGTGTCATTCTAAATTCTGCTCATATGTGAACCTTTCGCGACTGCATCTTGTATTCTGCACTTGTCTTGGGTGTCTGCAAAATAGATAGAAAATCTTTCCGTAGGAACACCCATTTAAGGGCACATCTGTAACCTGCTGTTTTGATGTTAGGATTTTTTTTCCCTCTTAAAGGAAGAATATTAGGATTTTTTTTTTCCCTCTTAAAGGAAGAATATTGCTCTTTCTTTTTATATATATGCTATCGGTAACTTAACAGTATGAAGAACGTGTTTAAAAAAAAAAAAAAAAAAAAATGCTGGGGTCTCCCCCCCCCCTCGAAATTATCAAAAAATGATCTTATTTACCAATTGTTGATCACCATGTTGACTGTGATTGTGACTTATAAGTATGTGTATATAAGTATAAGTGTGTATAAGTATAAGTACATTATAACAAATGTGCTAAATAGTGCGAATGTATCGAATATTATTCCATTGGATTTAAAGTTCAGTTACTGAGTAGTAAAAACTTATATTATTTAAAAAATATAGTCTTTTTTAAATTTATTAGCATTCAATATAGTTCTTTTATTAATCTCTTGCGCTACGATTTTATTTAACCTCCTAATTAAATGCCATCACCCCCATTTGGGATATTTTTTTGTTATTTCAATCTTTTTAAGATGGAAAAGGATATTTGATACATTTAAGCTTGCCCAAGTGATTTTTGTATTTAAAATGTTACGTTGATTTATTTACGGATTTAAATAGCAAAAATTCTGTTATTTGATGCACATGTCGGGCACTTTGTTATAGGTTAGGAGGTGAAATCTCATTTCACGGTAACGCTTTATTCGAAACGATTTGTACTTTCGAAACAGTTGTCTCCTTCGTTACATTTTCCTCCCTCTTGGAGAGAGTGCAACTTCTAGAAGTGTCAGTCAGCACATTCCGATAATACCCTTCTCAAACTGCAACCGATTTCTGTACTTCACAACACTCCAATCCAGCGGACTTGTCTCACTAAACTCCTCTGATGGGTAATATTTTTCTTTAGATTTAAGAAATTATCAAAGTAAGGACCTATTTTAATCATACTGTCAGATGCCTTAAATTTCTTAAAAAGGTAATTCTCGAGTAAATGAATGATTCGACTCCCAGTCTGATGTTTCGAGTTTCTTCCAGGCTTGGTCTAGCATGTTTGTGAGTGATGAGTTTCATTCTGGAGGACATCCGAGCTGTATGGCTATTCGTACTATAAGCGTTATTCTGTTACATTTCAATATCATTGTTGAAAATAAGCATTAGTCAGGGGGAACCCTATTTTAACTCGTGACACTTGTGATGAATTGGAAGATTTCCTCCGTGTACTTTTTAGTTCCCGTCATCGGTGCCGAATGTAAATCAAACTAAAATTACCCTCCCCTTGAGTTGTCTTAGTCATTACAGACCGTGAATTGTTCCGACTTCGATTACTCATCACGCTGGAAACGTATCTGCTAAATTTGCCAAGATGGTGACGCAGGTGAAGCATTGCGCGCCTCCTTTTAAATCACGTCCTTCGTTGAGGGAACACTCGAGCCCATTATTCAATTCATCGTGGTCTTGAGAGCGAATTGAGCCTTTCTCTGCAAAGTCGCGTTTCTGGTGGCCAGCGAGTTTTTCGAATTCGCCGAGCAACCGATTAATATCCGAATAGCTAGCAAAGAAAACTATTCAGTTAAGTGGTTATCTAATAAGATGACCCCTCCTGTTTTGGAAAGAAGCTGTCGTTTTTATTCATCTAAGAAGGCATAGGATGATACTTAAGATGTTTATGGATCCTACATATTTTTTGTGTCAAATTTTAAAGCTAATTAATGATTCAATTTTAGTTTATAAGACTAAAATTTCGACAATTCGATGCACGAGTATTCTCGGGCTGTTAAGTTAAGCGGTTAATATTAAACTGGTTCTTCAATTGTTTTATGAATCCAGCATTCATTATGCATCGCTATTCGTGCTGGATTTGGCTGTGTAAAGTTAAGGTTTCTGTAAGAACTAATTTTGAATTGAAATTTTGTTTTGTAGTAAGTAAAACGTACTTATTTTTCTTTTTTCGTGGATGGATGTATACAAAGAATTTGCAGAGTCATACAATTCGATCTCCAGATTATGACGAATCTCCACGTTTTTGACATCCTCCAGTAGTAAAAAAAATAAGAATTGTGTCTGTCCGTGAGTATGTGAATTATAAACGATATTCTGGTGCATTTCAAGATCATTGTTGAAAATAAGCATTAGTCAGTGGGAACCCTATTTTAACTCGTGACATTTCTGATGAATTGGAAATTTTCTTTGGATCTCAAAAACGGGACGATATACGAAATTTTTTGTATACTCGTTTCGTGAAATTTGTGGATCAGTTTCAAAAATCGGGTAAAATCAGTCAATGGAAAGGCATTCCGCCCGTATGCCTGTGGGAATAACTCGCAAACGCGCGAGCTGGATGAGTGGAATTTAACATGTGGTCTTTACATCGAAATTGCAGGCGTATACAAACCGAAGACCAAGTGCGTCAACTAGTTCACTGTCTGTCCGTGTGTAATCATAAACTTATTACGAAAACTCGAGATTTTTTAACTCGGTACTGAACTTTTACAAGCAGCAACTTTTCCGAAAATGAATTCGGAAATTCCTATTTTTCCTTCTGAAAGAAATGTAATTATTTCAATGGTTTTCTTCTTGTATATAATAAATGAATGATTTCTTTTTTAAAAATTAGAAATTGCTTTCCTTTTTAAGTTGACGAACGTATGAAGCGATGCCTACAGTCATTTGTAAATTCGCAACTCCTTGTATTGTTTATGTGACCCCATTATCTCATTTTATTTCAACTGTAAATTTTCTGTTGAATTCTTTTTTTTTTTAATTTTCATCCGAATTATATTTTCGTATTATTAAAACCTTGCGTAACAATGGAATTCAAAAAAAATAAATCGTAATCAGGATTATTAAGTTAGCAGTGCACAAAACAGCTGTTATTATCAGATGTCACCTTTGTTCTGAAGAATGCAGAAATTAGTATGCGTTTGTTTACACGGTATGGGAGGAAAATTCAACGGTTTTTTTTCTCAACTGTAGTAAAACTAGTGAACATAAATAACATACGATAGTGAAGTTAGTTTGCCATGGAACAAAACTAGCTAATAAAAACGAGCAAGCTTTGAGACAAAGCATAGCGAGCTTTCTGGTTTTTTTTACTGTGAAAAAAAGGAGTACCAAGTTATTTTGCGGTTATATAGTGTGCAGCGTAGTTGCATGTTACGAAGCCAACTATTACCCATTGTCTGCCTTTTAGACCTGGAACTAATTGCAGCAGCATTGAAAAGCAACAGCTTGTCCCGCTTTCGTCTCAAGTTAACCCCGTTTGAGTATCAGCGTTTACCTTTCCTTTTTGGGAATGGAATGGTTTCGTGTTTTCCTCCAAAGTAGATCAAAATTGCATCACTTTAATTAGTTAATTTCGACATATTTTCATCTTATTGGATGGTTTTGATTTATTTTCCTTCCTTTCGATTGCCCCCCCCCCCTCTTTGACTGGAAGTGTAGGTAAACGAGGTTTTCCTTCGAGGTGGTTCGATTTTCTGGCATAAGTGTAAATCATTCCAAATCTAATAATCATAGGTTACGTGAATAGGCTTTCGCTGATATATTAAATCTTTTTTTGTGGAATTACATGTGAGGCAATAACCTAATAAAGTAAAAATATTTTCTTGCAAGGAAATGCTTAATTGGTGAAATGATACAACATGGTCTGTTGAGAAACAGAGACTTAATCGTGTTATTTGTAGTACTTTGCAAGTTTTCGGAGTACTTGGTTTATGATATTTTGGTACTTATTTTAATTAAAATTCAATTTAATGTCGCAGTATTAACTTTGTATATAGTAATACATTAGGTAATTAATTTAATTATTATATAATTACAGTTATTATATTAATATAATTTTTTTCCCTATTGTGATGAATGCTTTTTGATTATTTTTTCATTGTGAAATACACTATCTTGAATTTTTATTTGGTAGATTCTTTGATAATGTGAGTTTCAATAAATGACTTAATTTAGTTTCAACGAGCTTAACTTTTTTTCTTAAAAAAAGAAAGGGTAAGGAACAGTAAGAGATTTTCCCCCAGTGAGGCTGGTCTACAGGTTAGTTAAGTATATTAGATATTTTAATGCGGTAAATTCTTTAATAGCGTTAGTTAAGAAAAGGACGGGGCTTCCTAAATTTAGACACAATTTTTACATCTGTCTAGTATTTTAAGTGAATTATTTTTTAATTAATTATGAATTATTATTCATTATAAGTAATTTATTTTTCAAATATTTTTTATACAAATGAAAATTGTTGACCATATGAAATTATTATTGATAACCATTATAAGAGTTTCTGTTGGAGACATTCGTTACATCACATTTAACTGCCGGAACTGGTTACGAAATCGGAAACAGTGTTTTTATATTTATTTCATTTACATCTCATTGTAGAAAATTCGAAGGAAGGTCGTGCCTTTCAGCGCCGAACCATTTTAGTCACAGAAACTTAAAAAAGTGCAAACTCTTAGGAGAGGAATAAAGTAAACAGCGACAAGGACGCTCTTGCTCTTTCTTCATTGTTCGGTGTCTATGAACAACAATCGTATCTTACTCATGTGACGTTATTTCTGGATTATGATTTCTCCCCTTCCTCCCGTTTGTTCTTTATGCTATATACCTCTTCACCCTTTCCGGAGGCCACTGAACTTTTTTACTGTAAATTAATCTATTCCTTCTCGCCTTTTATTTATTCTTTTGTCGCTTCCCACCAACCCTAACTGGCCTCTTTTCGAATGGAAAGGTGGAATGCGATTAAAAAAAGAAGAATGGTGTCTGATAACAGTGTTAACCCCGCTGATTCTCCTCTCCACCTCGGGGGGGGGGGGGAGAGAGAGATTGAAATGTTTTCTTACTAAATCTGGACATTACATATACTTATTTTCTGCAGTATCCATTTCCTTGGCAATCACCTTTTCTTTTATAGAAATAAAACACAGTAGAATTTGGTGTCAGTTTTGTCTACAGAAGACCAATGCCCCTCGCATTGTTATTCGTGGAAACCAGCAGACCCCCTTTCCTAGCACTTTTTCCTCCTTAAAAACCTAGCAAATTAAAGCTGCTACAGTTTCCATAGAAGAAACGTAGGTACAGTCCGGCAGCAATAAATAAACTGTAACAAATAATTCCAAAGTCAATGTTTTAAAAAATAGTTAACAATTCCAAACCTTTATTTCAAACTGATGCAGTGATCAATTGTCTTGATGCAATGCGCTTAAGTTATAAGGATAAATGCGCGTGTTTTCTATATGTTTGTGGAATTTTATGTTTACTATCTTATATTGTGTAGCATACATTCTAAGTAAATTTCATCTACGCCTTATAATACCAATGTTTATCAATTCTGGGTTAATCCATTATTGCCCAGATTATTTTTAAATGATAATGTGCTTAATCGAGATGTTGCACGAGAGATGTGGTTAACCTTTTCGTGCGATGGCATTTATGTATTACCACTATAATAATGGCCCAGGCATTTGTAGTAATTAAGAATATAATGTAAAACCAAAATTTACAGAAAACTTAAATCGCTGAAAAGTTTATTATAATATTTTTAAAGCGCGTTTATTTGTTAAGCAATGCACCTATACTATCCAGTTCATTAAAATCTTCAAACTCCATCATTATAATTAAAATATATTATATTGGCAAGTTTGAAAAAACATTTAATAAATGTGTTTACGAATGATTGGGAGGAGAGTGCAGTGGAACCTCGCTTAACGAGCAGAATAAATTGTTAAAATAATGACTCGCTTAACGAGCAATGTTTCGCATAACGAGTGGCGAGGAAGGAGAAGTCCCGGATTGTGCACGGGCTACATCAGTCCGTGATTAGCACTTGCTCCGCAAGTATCTTAGTGTCGCTTGTGATCTCACATTTTTTTTTTCATCAAACTTGTGCTCAGACATATCATTTGTGATTTTTTTTTCCTGCACAAATTTTAATACCCCGTGTAAAAATGTCCCCGAAGAAAAATCCGGAAGAAAACGGCCATAAAGCGAAGACAAATAACCGTAGAAATGAAAAACAAAATCATTGAAAAGCGAGAACGAGATGGGGGCGTGGCTGATCTAGTACGCACATGCTATCGGCCTATATCAAGGATTTGCATTATCCTCCAAAACAAGGACATAATTAAGCACATGTGTGCTTCAAAAGGAGAGGCAAGAATATCTGCGCAACGGTTGCGTTTTCTCTACGATGTTGAAAGGTTGCTTCTCATGGAGATACGCGAAAAGCAATTGCAAGACAACACTATTTAACGAGAATAGCATTTATGAAAAAGTGAAAGTAATTTTCGTTAAGAAGACCATCAACGGCTTAAAAAGTATTTAAGGGAAGCCGTAGGTTAAATATAATTTTTTTT
This sequence comes from Araneus ventricosus, assembly GCA_013235015.1. Classification (NCBI taxonomy): domain Eukaryota; kingdom Metazoa; phylum Arthropoda; class Arachnida; order Araneae; family Araneidae; genus Araneus; species Araneus ventricosus. Next base: position 188,586 of record BGPR01000736.1, on the reverse strand, counting down.
GAATAAACATTATGCATAAATTTTTATGAATATTTTTTTCGGCATGGAACGCATTATCGTATTTTACGTGGGAAAAATTGCTTCGCTTAACGAGTGTTTCACATTACGAGTAAGTTTCTAGAACGGATTATGCTCGTTAAGCGAGGTTCCACTGTATTCCCTTCTTCCGTGAAGTACCCCGTTTCAGAAAAAATTAAATGAACACCTCATGGATTGGATTTCTGATGAAACTGATGTAATACACAAGATTTTTTTTTTGAAACCATTTGTTAATCCCTCCCTCTCGTCTTTGAAGGCTATCTATATATATATAAAACGCGTATGTAGACGCAAAATCGTCCGAATTTGATAATCGTCGTTTGGCAACAGCTCGCAAGTTTGGATTGTTTACATTTGAATCGGCGAACTCTTGAATTGGTTTGAAGTCGGAAACAGCGATTTTTTTTTTTTTTTTTTGAGTTAGATTGTTTGAATTAAATAAGTTTGAGTCGTGCAGTTTGGATTAGACAAATGAAGGAACAGCTTTGATGTATAGCATCACTGGCTATAATCTTGTACTGGCGACTTTTTGTCGCCTAACCGAACATCGTATCGTTAAGTCGCCAAAACAAAATATCGCCAATGGGGATCCTATATTGAAGCTGTTGTAAAAAGTCGCCAAAACAAAATTATTGACAGTGATGCCTTATATCAAAGCTGTACCCAAATGAATGAATGTGTGCTTAATACTGAATGTCCTTTTTAGCTGAAAGTTTCTGAAAAATTGGTTTATTCATCTCGACAACACGATTATTATGAGTTTTAAAAAACATAAATAACTATTCAGAGAAAAATAGTGTACCTTCCTTCACTTAATAATAATTGGAGCGAGTGTGTTTACATGTGCGAAAGCAGCATTTCGTTTAAAAAAGTGCATGTTTAAAATTCTGCTGGAAAAAACGATGTTTGAAAATTTTTAAAAAGTTTTATCTAATCAATTTTAAAATGCTAAGGGTAAATAATTATTATGGGTTTTAATTTTGAATAGTTAATATGAACATGTTTCAAGCCACTATTTTCTTTAAACTGCCCTTTTTTAGCTAAAAGGTTGGGAGATGGGTTACACCATTCTATGACAACTAGAGTTTTCTGAGATTTAAAACACAAATGACTACACTGAGACAAACATTATATCTTTCTTGACTAAATAGTTATTGAAATAAGTATGTATACAAGTGCTTTTCTGAGAAATATTTAATTGAAAAGAGGGAATATTGAAAGGGGGTTGGCGAGCGGAGCGAGCAGGAGGTGTAATATATATGTAAAGATTTTACAACAGCTGTGCTAGGACACGCAGTGTCTTCATTGTAGCGAGCGAAGCGAGCAAACCCCGGAGGATTGCAACTGGGGGTTGGCGAGCTTTTAGAGAGCAGGGGGCGGAGCTCCCTAGTTTTTATATTTCTGTATGATCCTCTGAATATTTTCCCCTAGTTCAGGTTTCATTACCCGCGATTAAACTCCATATTGAAACACAATAATGATTGTCAGGGGAAAAAATCGTCCAAACTACTTCCTCAAATATTTTATTTGCCTTATAAATATTAAGTATCGTCATAACTCTCCTTTGCAGTCTTCGGACAGTCGTATCTGGCCATCAATGTGCAATTTAAAATTAGCTCAATGTTTAACAATGTGAAGAATCTCTGAATTCTGGTCACGTGCGTAGTTGATGAATGCGTCTACACCTGCACAACATGTTTTTTTAATGAAACTGTTACTGAAATGTTGAGTTTCAACTGCTGTATTAGGCTTGTCTGGTTTGAGCTCTCAATTTGAATAGAAAAACAGCATGAGGCGGGATTTTTTTTTCTGCGTGTTTTCTTGCCCGATGCCGATTAAAACTGCCAATTAACAATGAAACGAGGCGTCAGATTGCTGAGCTTTCTCTCAATTTCGCCTGCTTAGTAAAGGTGGAACGATGGCAGAATTATATTTTGTAATATTATAAAACATAGTGTGGAATACATGCTTAATTTCCAGCTTTCTGGTTGATATATATATATTTTTTTCCTTACTGATTTGTCCAATTTAATTGTTTATTGTTGGGTCGAGGTCTCTTGTGAAACAGAAAATTTTGAAATGCGTATTGAAAAAAAAAAAAGTTGAGATTGCTGTGAAAATTTTAAAGAATTTCGATTATGCCATTCTCAAATAAGAACTGAATACAATTTTTCAATCCGTTTTAGTTGCAAATAATGTGATGCAAATTTGTTTTCGGATACAGTTTTTTTTTTTTGGGGGGGGGGGGGGTTAATTTTTTTACTTCATCTGTATGTGTGTAAAGAAAACTTACGATATTTTAAAAGTATTTATTAGCATCTGCATATTTAAGATCTGAATTGCGCATTCTACATTTTAATGTTTTTTCTATGAAACCTGGGTCGCCAAAATCGAACCTTCATGGAGTTGGAACTTCGGTAGTGGTTCTCTGAATTTGGATGTTCGTGCTTTTATCCGATCGGATTTCTTCTGTTCTTTTGTAACGTCTGGGAAGGTTCCACATCTGAAGTGAACTCCGAGGTGGGGAGGGAAGGGTTTCAGGTCATCTTGCGGGTGGGAGTGGGGAGATGGAGGGTGAATGGCTGTAGCTGTACTCGTCTCTCTTGAAAGCTCTGCTTTTTTTCACGAGGAAGGGGGGGAGAGACCAGTTCAAGGTCAGTGTAGCGGGCTTTGTGCGAGGTGCCAGATGCTGTCACAGAAGTGGTTCTCTTTCGCTTTTCTTTGAGCACTCTGGCCTCTGAAATATTGGAGAAACTTCAGATGATGCAGTGAAACAGTGGTCGCAAATTATCCTTTTTTTTTTGTCAGTAAAGAAATAAAAGTAGAAACCACTGACCAAAAATGGCCTCTGACATGTGAGTTCATTTGTATCTTTGAACCAGGTTGCTATGTTTTGTGATGACATCTCATATAAAGATTGTTTAAAATATAATTTCTAAAATTTATATTAAATTTATACCATATTTGATTCATTGCATGTTTCAAATCGGTGTGTCGCGAAATTTTAAGGAGCGAATAAAAATAACTTTCAAGTTAAACTTGTTGGAACGTAATAAATCTGTGCAAACAATGCAGCAGGGTTTATTGAAAAAGAAGAAAAGGCGAATCGAAGCAACAAATTTCTGCTATAATTTTTACATAGAGTATGTTAGTTCCGCGTACAACATTAAGACTTCATTATATCTTTCAGATTTCCACGTCTTTTCATCCTGTTGCTTTCAATCTGCAAATTAAGTCGATATTCATTTGTGAAAATGCATACAGTGTACATACACTTGCGTTGTTTGGTGTACACATTCGTATAGCTGTTTCATTTAATTCCTCCTTGGCGTTTTTTGTACATCTTTTAGGTTATTATACCAGAAGAATATTAGTCTTGAAATCGGTGAATTATGTAATTTCAAAGTTTCTTCCTTCTTGCGTTTTCAGCGAATGAGTTTTCATATGTAGTATCTGTAATAAATTTGTAATATAGTATTTTGAATCCGATGACAAAAATCAATCATTAGTAAACGTGTGATAGTTGACCAAATTGCGAAACTATCCATTTGAATAAAAGAACCTGAAAGCACGCAGATTTTTATGATATAAAACATATATTTACTAAGCAGTGACGTAACTTGGGTCTTTCCTTCCGAAGACGATGACTTGGTAACGATATTTTATGGAAAAGACTTTCCTTTTAAATCAGGTCCATATTTGCTCTTAAAATGCGTTGGTGAAAGAATATCCCTATATTTTCCCAAACAAACGTTCTATTAATCTTGTTCCAGAGCATAACGCATTTGCCCATTCAACAAATATCACGAAGAAACAATAAACCGGGTCTTTCACCAGAAGCAGTTGCCCATTCTGCACCGTGCCTTCATAACTCTTTCAGTGTAGTAATGTCCTGCGCTATCATTTTATGTTACTCCGTGGTTGGTTGAAGAGGTAATTGATTCCCATAAATTCTTTTCAAGTATGAGACCTGAGGTCAAGCACATCTGGTAATTGTTTTTAAAAGTTCAGAGACTTCGTGGAAAAAAAGGAGAGCGTTCAGTAGCTATTAAAACATTATGCGCAATGCATAAATCAATTCAAACTGGAAGACGATGTCATTAGAAGCCTTTTAGTAGATAAATGTAACGTCGTCCAGATTTTGCAACTCGCAATTGTCAGCAGTCATTATTCTTTTATCTTAGTTGTATAATTACATTAAAAAGTAAAAATTAAGATGGTAAAAGGAAGGGCTCGACAGGAGATGTTAGATTTTTAATGTTTCACATTCTCCTTTCGTGCAAGAAAATCTTACGGGGAAAAATAATTAAAATTTTTTACCCCTTCAGAGAATACTTTTTATGTGGCAAACGTCGAAATGCTTTCTTCAAAAAAGTTAATTTTAGTTTTATAACAATTCTTTATGTTAACCTGCAGGATGAAAGTTGTTTGTTGTCTTATGTGCTGTATCAAATTCAATCTTGTATACTCATTTCCTTATAATGACTTAAAAAAAAAAAAAAAACTAGAATGTTACCTTTTAAATTCTTTATTAGTGCTACACTATCTACAATCGAACAGTCTTTATTCTTTTTTCCGAATGAAAACAGATTTAAGAATAAGGGCCATGCACTATTTGCTGTTTTTTTTTTTTTTTACCTGTTTGTAAATGTTAAAATATTTAATCAAATTAAATATATGATTTAACCAAATTAATTGCTATCTTTCCAATATTTTTAGTGGGAAAGCAATCAATATCTTTCGTCGTCCCGTGGAAAAGTTTTACTTTATCGCATTAATCGTTGATATTGAACGTCTTCGCAGTGTATCTAACTATTTTGAAAGGAGAATTTTTTTAAGAACGTGAAATTAAATAATTCAACCAAAAACGTGAAAATAAATAGAAGGCATAAAGGTGTTTTTAAAGCACTGAATATAAATTTACATGACGCAGTTCTAACGAAATTGTCTTCAGTCTTTTATTTCAAATACTGAGCTGATTACGGCTTTATCATTACTTTTTGTGATGATTTGTTTCTCGAGGCACAGAGTGCTTGTAATGTGAATGATTGTAATTGATTTTTCGAGTTTAAAAAGTTAGTCGCACAAGAAAATGTGAAGAACTAAAGACTTCATTTTGTATGTAGCCAAAATAAAATATTTTGGATACAAACAGCGGCTATTTTTTTAGTCTGACGGTACACTACATAAAGATTTATTCTCGCGTCTTTAAACACTACTCTAGGCTTATGTTTATTCGCGTTAAAAATGGTTCCGCTTATTCTTCGAAAAATAAAATAAATAATAAATAAAACCCCTAAAATATTAATTTTCTGGCCCGTTTTATTTTCTTGATCTTGCTGAAAAATTAGCTCTCTTCCTTTAGTTGAGTGCACTTTTTTCTCTTGAGATTCATTGGGTTCCTCCTTCTTTTTCCTGTTTGTCCGGAAGACTAAATTTAAGCAAACGCCGTTGCTTGAATGCTGAGGAAGAGCGTCTAAATTTATTCCGCTTAGCTTGATTTGCGTTGAGATTATTTTAAATCTCTTCAAGAAGGGGGAGAGTGCATCCCAGACTGAATGCCAAGGTTGATGGAGAAGTCGTTGAACCTGAACCCTTTCTTGTAACACCAATGGCTTATGAAATTGGCATAATTATGATCGCCTTCGAATTGTTTCTCACGTTTCTGCTCGATTGAAGTTGCTCTTGTGCCCCAAATTCAATAGTTTGTGTGCGTTAGCTTTGATGAGTAAACAACTGGATGTTTATAACTGCTCGCAGAAAAAAAAAAAAATGTTTACTCTAGTCTGGAAAGCAATCTTTGCTGTTGTCTTTCTTAGAACTGCAATAAATATTTTATTTGTAGTTATTTTGTTGGTTGACCCTTGGGCGTCCGCACCGCCCTTTTCAGTTCATTTTCGGCTCAAAAGCAGCTGATACATATTTATTTATGTTTCTTATAAGTGTTTTTTAAAAAATCGCATTCAAAAGTTTGATTACACGTCAGAAAGTGTGGTTTATCCGCTTTCAAAAGTTATTTATTAGAACAGACCATATATAAACAAATGGTGGTCTGGTCATCCGTAAGCTCTTAAATCATACCGTCACAATAATTTACCGCTTGAATGAATAATTTTGTTTTTAGTATGTATCTGCGTGTTCTTCAGTGATTTCCAGAATGAGCGATGTGAAAAAAACACCGACATAGCATTTTAAAATACAGATGTATCACGCATTTTATGCTTTCCTCCGTAACTCATACCTGTTGAGCATTAAAATAATAAAGACATTTGCTTGCGTGTTTTTAAATTCATCGCTTTGGTTAGATGAATTTTATCCAAAATGTGACCTTCAATAAAGTGTGAAATTTCTTAAAATAGCAATGTTATCTTTTTTTTTCTCGGATTTAAATTGAAATGTCATCATGCATATTTTAGTCTTTTTTTTTGCACCAAAAATTAATGTATATCCATATTACGTAAAGAAGAGAAATTATATATAGAATGAAAATAGAAGAGAAGGAAAGAATGCCAGTAACTTGTAAAAACGATTAATTTATATTTTGTGTTACTTTTCCAGGCGAAACTTTTTCGTTGAGTGTTTATTTTCTTTGGTCTGACGAATGAGAATGCACTTATATTTGAATACACATTTCCTTCAAAGTCAACGTAAGTTATTCTTTCAGATTCAGATTGGGAAATCATAATTGACGTAAATCTTATATATTGTATAATTTTCTGTATAAATCATTATTAAGTACTTTGAAAATACCGTAGTATGAAAGAAAATCGAACGTTTTCTTAAATATAATTAATTGAAAATGGAATTTAGATATGCCTGAATGGTTAAATTTTTTATTAAGTTTTAGAAATGAAACTCTAGAATATTGGATTTATGACTACAGTATTAGCAATAACCGTTGAAATTCAAAACATTTATAATGCATAACAGCACTATACGAGAAATGTAAACCGCTTGTATCGCAAAATGCAAGCGGTCTACTTAAGTTTTCCCGCCACGCAACTCCTCTGAATCTTTCAGTACTTTCTGATCGTCTCAACTCCACGCTTTGTTAATTGAGTTCGTAAAAAAAAATCACGTTTCTTCCCTACCTAGCTTCGAAATTGAACGATAGTGTCAAGTTTTAAATTATATAAGAAAAGACATTTTGGTTGAAAAAAATTTGGTTCTTAACATATTAAATCAATTTTTCACTTTATAAATTGCTCTATTTAAGAACTGAATACGAAGTTTGGAGTCTTTCTTTCTGTTGGAAAGGATTAAAGGAAAACGCAATGTTACTATTCATCATACTCTCAGCTGGTAAGTAACGAGTGCATCAGATAGCAGTATTACCATTGCGGACAAATTATGGAATATTTTTTTAAGCTATTTCCTCTTTTATATAAGTCGATATATTAAAATCGTATTTGTGCGCAGTTAAGCAATCAGGAACCAACTATCATTTTATGAATTTCAGTTTCACTATCGCAACTTGTACCGAAATGTTTGTAGTTCGCTACGCAGTATTTAATCCCCCCCCCCTCAAGTTGTACAACAGACATCTTATAATGCGACGATTAATCTTGGGAATGTGCTGCGTTAGATTTTTTTACATAATATTTTGCGAAAGCAGCTTTATCTTAATAATATGCGCATTTTGAAGCTTTTTTTCGATTGCATAATTGCATCTATTAAATTAAATAGATTGAAGTAGAATCAATAAATTATCCTGAATTTCCGATGTGCTCATTTCAAGGGTTTCCGCAGCATGCGTCTAAATATAAATCACGAACATGTTATTCACGAAGATATCTTTTCATCTATCTTCGGATCTCTCCGCGAGCGTGTGGCAGATGGTAGCTACAATTTGACCAAAATTGTTACAAGTCGACTGTTTTCCGTTTCGGGGGTCTGGCGCCAATCCACCCCTAACGGCTGAAGTTGCTCAACTCACCTGCCAAGCATACGTCAAAAGCTCAACCCCCCCCCCCCCCCGTACAATAGTCCTGCTGGAGACCTGTCTCCTCCGTGAATCGAATCTTCTATAGTGTCCCACACAACAGCATTTCCATTTCAAAAGAAGACTTCTGGTGAAATGGTTACGAGGAAATACATGGAGGTCTCTGAAGTTTTGGCTCGAGATTAGACGAAAATCCGACCTAGCATCCAAAGTTGAATATCTGCCGATATTTCGATTCTGCACTGATGCGCAAATAGAATTTCGTCGTGTCTTTTCTTTGTGTTGTCTGCGAAGAAGGGGGTCACTCGCATCAATATTCTTTCCGTATGCCAATGTAGTTTATTTTGATAACTAATTGCTTAATATTTCCCACATCCTCGTGGTTGCATCGGGGATGTTCAGTTTTGTTCATTGACCCAATGCTGTTAATTTTTGTGACGAGATGAAAACTTCTTGAACGTTTCGGTTTACATTTAGTTTAACAGTGGACTCACTGAAATTTCGAACTGAGTAACCGACTCTGGTGCTTTAGCGTTGGGATCGAGTAAAAGTTGTCACCTATAATACTTCAGACTGATCAGCGTGAAGAAGATCAGATCTTAAGAAAGAAATTATGCACACAATGATTTCAGGCTCTTAAGACAACTTTAGATCATTGTATAAGTGAGTTGTATTCTCGGTTGTGGGGCAGTTGGCTATCATTTTTACTTTCTCATATACGAAGTGTACAAAGAGAAAGTATTGTAATCGTCAAAAAATTTGAACTCGAGATTTTGACGAATCTCCACGTGTTATACACCCCTGAGTCCGAAAAACACAATTTTGGAATTATGTCTGTGAACACGATAACTCGAAAACTATTAGAGCTACGGAGATGAAATTTGGTATGTGATCTTTACACATAATTTGTAGGTTTCTATCAGATTTTGGACAAAATCTGTCTGCGGGAACGCTGTCTCTCTGCCCAAGTTCATGTGGACACTATAACTCCAAAACTTTAATAGCTTGATGGATAAACTTTGCTATAAACTTGTATCATCATGGATATAGGTCCGTATCAAATTTTGGGTCAAATACGTCAAAGGGTTGACTGTCTGTCGGTCTGTATAATCGCATATTTCTAAACGTTATAACTCGTAAACCATACGGCTTTGTTAAATAAGAATTGGTAAGGGGCCTGCTAACATTAATTGTAGATCCGTGCCCAATTTTTGTTTCAATCGGTCGAAAAAAAGTTGTTCAAATCGCCTATTTGTCTTTTCTCGTCACACAATGACGCGAGGCCGTTATTGCGTAATTGCGCGATTCACTTGATCTAAATCCTTTCCGCTTCTACCCACGCCTTTCGCCTGCAAGCTTCAGATTCCCAAGCTTTTTTTCTCCACTGCGTTAGGGACGCTTGTTCGTTTTACTGTCTTTTAGCTTATTTTTTTCTCCACACGTGTTAGGAGTATACGAGAAAGTTTAGGGGTGACCACTCCCGCCTGTTGTGTTGGTTATTATTTTTCCGCAAAGGAAAAGAATCGAATTAAACTGAGAGTTTCGGGCCGGTTTAGCATGGAAAATACTTTAGGTCTGGAGTTCTTTAAAGGTTCGTGTGGTGCAGGATTCCACCTTGAATTATATATGTAATGGACAATCCGACATTGTGTATTTTAACATTAGTTACCATTTTAAGAATTTTGAAAGGTCTGGGCTTTAATTTGACTAGAAAAATATAATTGATTTTTTTAAAAATCGCTTTGTTTAGGACTTCCTCTTGGGGCAAAACTATATTAAATGAGTTTATTCACATATGAATAACAAGTACCAAAGAAAATGTTACAAAAAAACAAGGCAATATGTTTCAATAAAAAGTTTTTCAGTACGCATAGTAGCATATCTTAAGTTGTAAATATTTTCTGTAATAATCTGCAGCTCTGGCTGATCGTAGTTGTTCTGTTTTCTGCCGCTAATTAATTTATTAAGTGTTCGCATAAAAAGGGATGTTGTAGTCCAAATCCTGCTATCTTGAGGCAAAATATTTTTAAATAAAAAGATTTCTTCCTTTCTCAGCAAAATTACTCGTGATGAATATTATTAACCCTAAGTATATTTATCTTACCTCCTGGATCGTGAATAGACTTCATTGATAAGCTCACTTGTGCACACCAAATAAGCCAGCTGTGTGTTTGTATGTCCCCGACTGTTTTACTTCACAACGAAGCTCTCTTCATCTGAATCCTTCCTGCCAGCCATCTTCTCGTAAAGGCATTCATAGAACTTCGGCGTTGAAATTTTTATTTTCTCCTCCGTATTTATATTTCTACACCAGGGAGGGCTGAAAGGCGTCTTATTTCCAATCTTTCCATCAGTCAGGTCGTTTAACTCGGCGACTGGTCTTAACCCACTCCTCTGGAAGATCAAACCTTTTGCATTTTATGTGCTGTTCTCTCCTATTTGTTGTTATAAGAGCCAAGGAAGCGTTTAAGATGAAGTTTATTTCTCACTGGTTTAAGTTTATGTCTCATCGTGTTTTGTGTTTGTAGTTTTATAGTTTGAAGGAAATGTGTATGTTTGGATTTAGATGTTTCATTTATTTTTAAAGTATTCTTTTGCGTTTTAAAAGCAGCTGAAAACTGAGACACTGTATTTAACATGTAGAATTAAGTAGTATCTACTGTGTTTTTTTCAACGAAATGAAAATAAGTAGTTCTTAACACACACACACGATTAATATGAAAAGAAATTTAATTTGCCTGATACCGTAGACGAAATTAATTTAAAAAAAATTCCGTTAGTAAATGTGCGAATATTTTTGCTAACTTCCCGAGATTTAACTATTTTGACTAAAATCGATTAATTTGACGTTTTTTAAAAATTCGTCGCACAAATTAAGGAAAATTGAATAAAATGCCTATGATTATTTAGTTGAAGAAAGTCGATTATTTTATATTTTGATTTTTAAATAAATTTCTAAGCATTCAAACACTTCAGTAATCTAGTTTTGTGCGAATATCAAGAAAATCGACTAAAAGCATAATTTCAGATCGACGTACAGTGCTAACACTGAATTGGAGTGAACATAGTATTTTGTCTCCTAAGGTCTTGTCGAAACACTTCTAATTTTCGTGATTTTTTTAATCATTTATTTGAGGTACATATTAGATTTTCAGAAATGTCAAGAAACTTTCTGGATCAACTTTACCTATTTTTCTCGTTTTTCTGTTCTCAATTAGGATTTGATAGGATTTATATGTGATATGAATTGAATGGAGACTTCCACTCTAGTTAGAAATATCTTGAGCAACCTCAAGCAACATATCTGTAGAACTGATGGTTTTGTTTTACAAAGGAAGATAAGTAAACTTCTCTTATCGCGTATGCTGAACTCGGAATCTCAAAAACAACAAGAAATTTAATTGATCTAAATACATTTTTTTTAATGAAAGATATGCGGTTGAAATATGTTTTGTTTAAGTTCCTCTTGAAATATCAGAATGAGAGAAGAGATAGTTTGTTCCCATTACTTTTTAATTTATTTAAATCAACTTTTTCTTTCGTTCGCGTGGGGTACCTGTAGAAATGTTTCAATTCGAGTATAATATATTGATTTCTGTATCGCAAGGAATTAAAATGTCTGATGACGAAGTTATAATTTTTTTTTTATTCATGTGCATGATTTATTTAAATAAATTTATATTCATGCGCATTAAAATGATTTCGAATAAAAATTTTATGGTATTTTTTTAAAAAATAACTGTTGAAATGAAGGAGTTATCATGGACTAGTAAAACGTTATTGAAATCTATGCAGCAAACAAAATCAAAGGTTACATTTGATTTCATGCTTATGACAAAAGAAGAAAAAAAGATGTTTTGTACTAATGAAGGTTTTTCATGCAAATTGAAATTAAACTATTCTATTAGTGAATGGTTATTTTTGATTGCATTGACGACCGTAGGATACGCCTATCATCGGATTTCTGACTTGATTGCTCTATACGGAAACCTCGTCATAATATAATATTGAATGTCCAAGTTATAAGGCAACCCTCCCGCGCAGTTTTTCTAGTTGCAATAAATGAATTTTCCTGCAATCTTTCGAAAATTTTCTAAATAGTTGCATGCTTGCTCACTTCCGCGCTATATATTTGTGCTAGGTTTTTATTGCCTACGAAAACTGGATGAATTCTGACATTTGTATTGTAAATACAGTTCTTGCACAATTCCATAAATAATGTTCGATTGCGAAAGATTAATTTTTCTTCGTCCTTGAAATAAATTTCATATATACTTTGATACACGTTTTATTGTGAAGAGAAATGGCTACTAGTCGAATTATGGTAATCGTAACTATTTGGACTAGCGATTTTTTACTCTTACGTTATCATAGTTAATCGTCTGCATCGAAGTGTTTCTTCCGGTAGAGAAGAAAACGAAACATTTTTCTTTACATTTCCTGTTATATTTTGTCCTTAAGGAAAATTCTTGGAGTTTTTTTCCCCCTCATCCTTCCCAAGAGTTATACCCAAATTACGTTCGTATATCTAACGTAAGAATCAGTAATCAGCATAATTTTTTTGCATCTTCAGTTACTGGAACCAATTTGTATACCGATCTGATTGTCATTTGATAACCGTTTCATGTTCCGCGATGGAAGGCCTCGAGCCACTCTTGAGTGAGTGCCGAGGAAAGTCGATCTCGTTAATTTCTTACTTAACTTATTTGCATTTTGATTGCCGGAGTCCATCAATCAGTGAATGATGTATCGGAAGAATTTTATGTACTAATTTTAAGTTTTCTTTTTCCAGCCGTTCATTTTAATTCCTGGAAGCGTCGGCTCATCTCTGCTGAAGGATATGGCAGGACGCAGGTGATCTGAAAGAGAGCATTTTCTCATAGCAACATGAAGACTTTCCTCATCACACTTGCTGGATTCCTTCATTCATTGATCGTCGCGCACTGTTCTCATCCCGATTTAAGAACAACCACATATGAAGGTATTTTTTAAATTTGCATTGTTGTAACAGTTGCCAATATTGAATCTATGCTGTATTATTTGTTCTCTTCAGTGCAGACAGCATTTTCTGAAATGCGTTCCGACATTTTTGACCTTGAATATTTTTTGAGGAAGATCAGCACGTGGAGAAGATAAATTTGATCCCATCTATATTTTGACTAGATAGCAAAAGTAAATAACATTTTTGACTAGATAGCAAAAGTAAATAGCATTAAATGTAAAAAAATGAGATGAATCGCTTGATATTCAAAATAAAAAAATATGAAAATGCCATAAATCAGAATTTCTTGAAAGATACCGTTCGCAACAGTTTATTAGTAAAGTAAAGGAGGAATGGGTTGTCGCGGCGCCTGTTTTTTTACCAAAAATTTTTTTCAGTCGTAAACGACATGTTCTGAAAGAGACAACGTGTAAGTAAATTAAAGCAAAATGAGAATTTAATGCTTTTATCATCATGTAAAAACCTACATGGTTTCTTTAACCTCTTTTTGCATCCTGCTGTTCTATTAAAGAATCATCATAAATACTTTTTGCATCGTTTTTTAAATCGTTTTCATCTTCAGTGCGGCCAGACTTTAAAAATACTTTGAAAGGATTATCTTGATTTCAAATCTATTTTAGAATTTTAAAAAAATCACTGATGTTTGCTACTAAAACTTTTAAGAACCTTCCCACCTCGGCTTCTACAACTTGCTGCTTCTTTTGTTTAGGCTTCTGGCTAGGTCAGCCTGAGTGTTTTTATTGCACGAGGCTAAGATAAACAGAACAATAGGCGGCGAATATTACGATTGCATCATAAATTATTTTTCTGAAAAAATGTTTCTGATGAAAAAAGAAATGTTCCTGTAGTATCTAGATTGAGAGAAGTATTTCTGGAATACCCATAAAAAAGAATTTTGTAGAATTAACCGCTTAACTTAAAAGCCCGAGAATACTCGTCCATCGAATTATCGCATCTTTAGTCTTAAAACTAAAATCTAATCAGTAATTAGCTTTATAATTTTACACGAAAATTACGTAGAATCTATAAACAACTCGAGTATTATATACTTTCTGGGATGAATGAACACGTCAGCTCCTTTCCAAAACAGAAGGGAGCATCTTATTAGATGGCAAAGAAAGTTATCAAGTGGTTAAAGGAAGGAGAAAAAAATTCCTAGAAAATTTGAAATGAGAATTTTCTACTGCAGTTTAAAACCCAACTCCCCGAAAAGAACATTTAAAAAACTGACCCAAAAAACTAAATAAACATTTCCACTTATGATTCAAAAACGTTTACAAAGTTTATATATCGATGTATGCGCATTATAATGTGAATTAAAAGGATTCCATTAATAATCCCTGTTAAATTCTAGAAGTCTGATTCAATTCCACAAAATGGCTTCTTAAAATGTCTTGATCTAAAGTCCTGTCTCCTTCACCAAAAAGGCAATTTTCTACCGACAGCCACATTCGATACGTCTTGAAATTCGTTTACTGAAACGAAATCATTCTTTCATCGGCCGTGTTACTGTAAAAGCTTTTCGTTATCCCCCCCCCTCATTTCGCCGTGCCTTATCAGTTTGAACTGGAGACCTTGCTTCCCCCCCCCCACCATGTCCAGGATTGAGATTGGCAATCGCGCGCTCTTTTATCTTTGCTGTGCCGAGAAATTAGCTGATGCCCCTCGTGAGCCTGAACAGAAATGGACACCTTATCTCCTCGGCTTGGAAATCTGGGACGAATCTATTTTTCGATAACCCAAGGCGACCGATTGCGTTGCCCATTCTATCCGAGGAGGGCACCAGTATGGGGTCTCGTGGCACGTGGTTTATGTTTAGTTGAGTTCTTTTCCTTTCACTGTTATTTCTGTGACGCGTAAGCTATTTCGAAGCAAGACAGGAAGGGAAAAAGTCGTGTTATTTGTTTTGTCACTGAAATACGTGGGGAAGTTTCAACTGAGGATTTTTTAGATTATAGCTTCTTGAATTGTGGCTCGTGACCCCAGACCGAGTCACAAAATGTTTAGCAGCACATGCTTTTGTTAAATTCCATAATGGCTGATAAAATTAAGAAAGTTGCCTTTCTGTAATATTCGCTAAATAATTACTTAGTACTCAATTTCCTTATTTGCTATTGCTTTATTTACCCCCTTCTGGTTTTCTTAAATATTTTTAAGCTGGAGAGCAAGAGAAGTGTTTCAAGACGAACGTTATATCACGATTCCGTTTTAGACGCTATTTTGTGATGGGATTGGTTTTTCATTGCTATGTTATTTTAACTAGGGGATAGAATGGATGAATTATTAAATTAAGAATTTTAAATATTATTTGTTTAATTTCGTTTGTAAAGAAAATGTTTTTAATTCCAGGCTACTTTTGTAACAAACTTTGGATAGAAAGTTTTCATTATTTGCGTAATATTTAGCTTCAAATATTAATTATTGTAACATCTTTAATGAGAAATGTTTTAAGCTTCTTTCAAATGGATATGCGTAAAATAATGTCGTCAGAACCGCGTTATAAGCCCCCCCCCCGCGATTTCTGTGGAAATGAGACGTCATCGCCTCATTTCGCAACCGTACAAGTTCAGATGTTGAAAGTGAAAGATGTATTAATTTGTTGCACAATGAAAAGGAAAAGTGAAACTGTTCAGTTCAATTTCGTTCGTAGCCTTTTTTTTTTTTTTTTTTTTTTTAAAGAATCGATAGAAGGTATAATGTATTTTGGTCGGCAAAAATTGCATATTCCGTAGTATGCATATAACATAACATATTAATCCACATAAATTAATGTGCTTTAAAAGAACTAGGAGTGTCTGGCAAAACTTTCGTTATGATGCAAAGCAGACTTGTTGAAAGCTTATGTGTGAAGTTAGTCAATATTTTTTAAAAAATTATAAGGTAAAAATTATACGAAAATATAAAATATACAAGCGCCATAATTGCCTATTATCTTTGTGATCGCCATCAGTACTTTTTGTTGTTGTTGTCATTTGAAAATATTTTAAACATTTCCAATTTGTTGTCACTGTTTGTTAATGCAACGATTTGTTGGTAGAAATAACTTGAATTGTTTTTTTAAGTACTCTTTTAAAACATGCCTGGAGAAAATCTTTACATCACTTTGTACAACAACGACGAACAATGATCTTGAGTTCATTTTTATGCCATGGAAGTTTTGAATAAAAAAGTAGTTTAATGTTTTCTACGTCACTAAATTTTCTAACATTGAATAACATTTGTTTGCTTTTCGGTGTTTCATAGAGCTCTCTGTTTGGGAATCGTGCGAATTCATTTGTATATGTATTGTATTAAATCGTTTGTTGATTACTGTAAAACGTTCACTTTCTGAGTGGGTTGATACTCCGTCGCTGACATTTCTCTCGTAAAGGCGTGTTTGGTTTGCATTCAAGTACCGAAAACGCTTTTGTCCAAGTTTTGACAGAAACCTTCGCGATATATTGTCCCACGTGGTTTAAGTGCCAAAGAAACGAAAACAAGGAGGCTATGGAAGAACGTGGGTAATGATGTAAAACGGACTTTAGCTGAAGATTATTCACCCTGTGCTGTTCTTGTAGTGTTTTCGAGATCGTTCAACCTTAAAGTCGTAAATAAAGTTTTGTTTGTGTTAGTTTTCTGTAATGTGAAGCACAGAGATAAATTTTTGCTCTAAAGAAAATAATTGTGCTCTTGGAGCAATAAAACTAGTATCTTTTTGTATATGTTGTCAAAGAAATTGTATAGTTGAAATAAAAATAATTTTTATATTATGAGAAAAATTTGAAGCAAAACAAATTTACCTCATTCGCATTTCAAACAATGTTTGGTATGTAATTAATTCACTATAGTTTTCTCGCATATATGCGTCTGAATCGGGGTGTTTGGTAGGTGTTTAATAGTTTATGCCAAAACTATTTTGTTTGTTATTTGTGGTTTTTATACGGGTTGTTTATTCAGAGCAAAATAACTTGGATTTCTTTCAATTATAATTTGCATTACAGATAATTTTTTTTTTATATTGTACTTCATGAGATTTACTTTTGATGTGCAGTTTGAACTCAGTAATTACTTTTTAGCTTTCATTGCTACGCAGTTGTTTCTGTTAAAATTTTCAATAGAATCACTTCAAACCTTTATAGACCTGGTGAATATTTTGTCCAAAAAATTTATAATTGTATACAGTCACGATTCAATTATATCGTGAATGACAGGCAATCGTGAAATATTTTTACTGTTTAAAAGAAGCTTATGTTAAATCCTTCATTGAGCATGAGAATTAAAATGTATATTAAATTTTTGTTATGCTAAATCTTGTTTTCTTGCGAGCCTTTTAATGATTATTAAAGTTTAAATTTGCTTTATAGTTGAGTTTTTTTTTTTTTTTTTTTTTCGACAGTAGGGTACAAGGATTTTTTAAAATTGATTTTGAGGCGATCACTTCTAATCGGTTCGTGAGGGTTCGTTCGGTAATCATTTTTCAAAACCTTGTATGGTTTTAAGTTTATATGTGGTAGTGTTTATGACAAGAAATGCTGACGAAATTCTTAAAACTTATGTTGAATGATTTTCTCCTTTAATAGTTACTGATACAAAACCAGTCGGTTTCATAATGGAAGCCTGGAAGTTAAATATAGCTATTCTTATATGCTATAAAATGCAGGGCGTATTCATTGTAATGATTTTCAGTATACTGTATACTAAGAGAAATATTTCAAATTGTTTCGATTTCTTTTGTTTGAAGTATCTGCAATTTGATAATATTCTTAAAAAAGGAACAGCATACATGCAATAGGCGAATTTAAATTTAATGCAAGTTAGAAATAAGGAGACAAAAACTTGGTAATAACCTTTAGCAAGAATTCCATTTACGATAAACATGTTAAAGCAATTCAGATTTCTCGGTTGTTCCCCTTCTTCATCTTGTCAACTAATGTTTCTCAATTTGCATAGAACGATATCGATTGATACGTAACTAAGACAATTTCTGGGAATGGAAATAAAGTTAAGGATCGGCACAGAAAAAAAAGTTCCGAGTTGCCCCAAAGGAATGCGACTTGCTGATTGTAACTCGGATCCTAATATCGATTGGTCTCAACTTTCGCAGTGGCTGATGCCAATTTGCATTTCGAATCTCCACCAGGAATCGATTTAACAATCTATCGTCTGCAAAAAATAAAGGCGAGGCTTGGCATGTAGTCTCAAAATTCCCATCGCTTTGGCCGAGGAAAGAATCATAAAATCAATAATAAAAATAAGAAGAAATTTATAACTTGGTGCCCATTAAATCAGATCCAGAGGTTGTCTTACTTAATGAACGGTCTCACGTGTCAGAATTATCTTCAGAGCTCGAGAAATTGGTTTCTGTTTTTTTGTTGAGCTGTTTGAGTTCACTATCTATGGTGCAGTCGGGTTGTTAATAGTGCCTGGCAGAAGAATTGCAGAATAACTTCGCGAAATTGGTTAGGGATCCATCTACCAGTGAAACAGATTGGGAACCTTCGGCTGCTTTTGAGTTACCAGTCTTGAGAGGGGGGGGGGGGCAGTTTCTCTAATGAATAGAGGGGAAAAAATGTCCTTGAGCATAAAGAGCATCGGACCTTTCTTATCGCGAATTCGTAGAACTGACTATTGGGATAAAAATCTTTGTCCAGTCTGTATGTCGAAGGTTGGTAAGAGGAGAGGACATCTAACTTCGTCCAGTTGGTATGGTAATTTGCCTTAATGGTTCAATTTTAGATTAAGATATGGGCATCTTTCTTTGTGCTGTCTTATCAGAACAATTCAACACCTAATCTACCTCATATTAATGAAATATTGCTTAATAGAGTAATGTAACAGCATGAAAGGGCTTACCCTTTCCGTTGTAACAATTCATCATAAAAATACGCTAACGGGTTTAATATATTGTTAATTTAGAACTTGTAATTGCTTTTTGTTCCTCATTCTTGTAATAAATTATTAATATCCGATTTCACAATAACTCGAAAACTGTTATAGATAAAGGGATGAAATTTGGTATGTGAACTTGACACATAATTTATAGGTTTCTATCAAATTTTGGACAAAATCCGTCCACGGGAAGTCTTGTCTGTCCGTCATGTGAACTCTATAACTCAAAAACTTGAATAGCTAGATGAATAAAATTTGGTACACAGTTTTATCATCATGAATGTAGGTCCGTATAAAATTTTGGGCCAAATCCGTCGAAGGGTTGACTGTCTGTCGGTCTGTATAGTCGCATACTTGTAACAATTATATCTCCTAAACCCTGTGGCTTAGATAAATAAAAATTTGTATCACCTTTGCTAATATTAATTATAGATCTGTGCTCAAATTTCCTTTCAATCCATTCCAAAGGTGTTCAAATTGCATATTTGGTTCAAAATGCACATTGCGACTGTGTGTTGGCGAACGTTTCGCTTATTTTACTCAAGTTAGTACCTATAGTTGGCTTTTGACCTTGGCGGTCTACGAAGTATTGTAGCTTCGGAAATTATGGCAACCCCCTGAACCGGAAAATTCGTTCTGACATTTTCCAGATGGAAGGTATGGTGAAATCTTGCAACATATTTGTAGTAAGATTTCGATCTCAAAAACTTTAAATAAAATTGTGGTACTTCAGCGCGCGTAAAAATTGAGAACTTAAGCAATTTTTTTAATTGTTATCATTTTCCTTTTACACATAATCATAAAAATGGGCGCAGGTCATTTTAAAATTATAAGGACTCAGAGTTTAGGAAGCATAAGGGACAGATAGTATACGGGACGTATGGCAACCCTAGTTAGAGGGAAAATGACACCTTTTTGGGAAGTATACGAGAAAGTTTAGGGGAGACCACTCCCGCTGGTTTTTTTCCCCCTTCAAAATAATAGCATGGCTGAGAGTTTATGTAGTTTAAAGTTCTTCGCAGGTTCGTTTTATATTATACAGTGGAGTTCGCGTGGAATGTTATTGGGTGGAATAAGTTATTTTAGATATCACGTTATCAGAAGTAACTTTGATGTAAAATATAAATAGTGTGGCGACAGTTAAAAGCGGTAGTTATTCATTTTTTAAAATGTAGAATACTTTTAAATATACTCTATTAACTGTCGTCAATTTAAATAAAGTAATTCATGTAAGTAATGCTCAAAAGTTGGGTTTTCCAGAAAACGCTGAGATAAATGTATAGTATAGTTAGCATTATTCTACGTTTATTTCGTAAGTTACAGAAAACTTAAATTTGTTTTGTTGTCACGATGATGATATTTTCCTTGTGGAGTACTTTTATAAGAATAACGAACCAACAGAAAGAAGTACGGAAGAATTGAAGCATTTCTTTAATGTTAAAAATGCAGTAAAAAAAAAAAGAGGCAAAAGAACTTCTGCCACCGCAGTTGATTTCCATCATTTTCGGCAGTAATTTGTTGTGTTTTAATTCATTTTTTCTGAAATTTCTTTGAAAATGTGTAATTTACTATAGTTGTCTGACCAGCTACTTTTCAAACTTTTTTTTTTTTACCTTGCTCTCAGAATGCGTGAAATCGTGCGGTTTTCGAAGAACTTCTATCTTTTGATCTGACCAGTTGACCTGTGTATGTATAAGGAGTGGTATACTTGCTTAATGAAATGAAGTTAAAAGTGGTTTTAAACCTCTTTTTGTTTTAATGGGATCTTCTCCCAAGACCAGACATCAAAGTTCAAGGTCACGTTCGGTGAACCATCGAAGAGCCGAAAAACAAACAGGATTTTAAACCTTTCAGCAAACAAGTCTACTTGGCCAATTCAGTCACGTCAAATTATTCCAAATAATGGATTAAATCTGGGCAGGAGCCTCTGACCTCACGACCCCCTTCAATGAAGACGTCCAACAAGTGGTAGAGGGAGCTAGAACGTTTAATCGGGAGGTCCTTGTCGTGATTAGAGGAGTTTGATCCATCCTTTGGCCCTCACACGTCGTCGTTCCGCGGGGAGGCACGTTCCAAGCTGGATTTGTTCTATCTAATCAATCTTGGAAGATAGTGTACGTCTGCTGAGTGATGTGGGGTTGACAGGCGTTCCATATACGTCACGGTTGAGGTTAGCTTTTTGAGAATACTCGTGTCCTACAGCGCACAGCATGAGGAAAGAAACTACCCATTTCATTTTTAGTACGAGGAATGAGAACATAACCGTCTTAGACATTTGGAAGTGACAGAATTTCGGAAAAGCACCCTGGGAAATGAATGTGCCGAGTTGTAGGTCACTATAAATTAGGCAGAGTTATTGCTTTCATATATAGCTATAATTCTTGCCAATGTGTTGTAATATTTTCGTGAAAGTACCCCAAATTGATGTCTTTATCTCAATTTTTATTTTTGAGGTGTATTATTGTTATGGTATCGCATTTTTGTTTTGTTATAGAGCCATTTATATGCAATTCATTGTGCCAGTGATACTTTCTTGCTAATCATTTGCAGCATTCATCATCGTCAGTGGCTCGACAACACGGAGTCATCGTGACCTTCTCAATGAGTTCATTCCATCTCAACCTTTTCTACACTTCTCCAGTTTAATCTAATGATATTGAAATCCCTGTCTACAAACTCAATATACCTAATTGTAGGCCTTCCTCTCGGACGCTTTTCCTTTTGGTTTTGCAAGAAAGATTTTTTTTAGGGGTGCACTCAGCTGGCTTGTTAACATGATTTTCCCATCTCACCCTTTGCTATTTTATAAATTTAATAATATCAGTATCCAGTAGCGAATCTAGGATTCGGGTCTGGGGGGGGGGGGGGTGAGGGCATAAAAATTTTTTATTGTCGTGATGAAGGTAAAATCTGAAGGCTAAAGTAAACCAAAACTCTTTAACTTTACAGACTTTACTCACCTGACAATAAGAATCATAAAAAACAATACAATACTTTCGATAATTTAATAAAAATTACAATGAAATAACTAGCCAAAAATTGTCTCCGACCATGCCAAAGCTACAAGTACAAGTGGAATGACTACTAAAGTAGGAAAATTTTCGAGCCAGTCAAGCCAGAAAGTAATGTTGAAACGATTTTATTATTTTTTAAAAGAGATAAATTAAGAAAAAACAGGTTGTAATGATGTTAAATAAAATCAAGAATTCTGGCTTGGCTCTGGGGGGGGGGGCTGTAGCCCGATAGCCCCCCCCTGGATTCGCCACTGTCAGTATCCTTATAACACCTGTATAGCTCGTGATCATTTGTAGCACTGAAAAAAGTAGTTTTGCTTATTATTACTTTAGAGTGTCTTTTAAAGACCGTCTTAACTGCAAAGTTCATTGCAACTGTCGCATGATATATAATGGTCAGTAAGAATATTTCATAACATTGTTTTATTTGAAATTATTCTGTCATTGTGTTTTAATGCAAGCGCTATTTTGTATCATCTTTTTCGGTATTCCCTGTATTTTTTTATTTGAATTATAAACCCAATATCAGTTATTATACACATATTTTTTTCCTTCAGATGCAGTTAATATAATGGGGAAAGCAAAACAATAAAGCTATTACTGTTTTTTTTTCTTAGAATTTTTTTTAAAGATTTTAAAGTACTTGCTTTTATAAAATTTCTTGCCTCGTATGTTTAAAGAACATTATTGAAACTCTGATATTTAAATTACGCTTGTTCCTTAAAAACGTCATAGGCAGAATAAACCGAACCGGCAGAAACCGGAATCTTTACAAACGAATTTAATAATTATTAATTCTTATTGTAGGGAAACTCTTAATTTTGAATCATTTATTTTTCGTTCGATTCTTTCTGCAAACTAATATATGGATCGGATTTCTATAATTTCCATAAATCCTTTTCCATAAATTTGACTTTGGTTGATTTCGAATGAAGTTCTTTTCAACTTCTTTGTGGTTTTTCCAGGGATTTGTTTTTTTTAAAAAAAACGTCCATAATTCTTAAAACGAATTTTAACAATGATAGCACGAAAAATCAGTTTGCTTGATACCACTGTTGCAGCTTGTGATCTGCGCGCTTTTATTTATATCTTTTTTATTTACGATTGCATATTTATTTCGTTTTTTAGTTCTTTGCTTATAAAGAATTACGGATTAAGCCACAAGAGCGCAATTAACTTACCACAGATGCCAAATATTTTCAGCCCTATCATAAAATGGCAATATCTTTCATCCCAAATGTTCCCGACTTGTGCAACTTCCACTCCAAGGCGTTCGATTCGTCGTTTTCTGGGCGAAAGAACTCTTGCGTCGGGTTAATCACATACATCTTCTCAGGAAATAGGCAGAAATGTTCGAATCGCTGCTGTCCCGGCCTTCCAGTTCTCTTGGTGCTGCCATCATAATTATCGTTCTCCCAGACATGTCTTTTCTGGCGGTATAGCCTCGTTAATGGCGGGGAGAACTGTAATTAAATTCCAGTTTCGTCAGCCAAGGGCTTGGATTTTTATGTCTTTCTTGCTGCTGATACAGTTCTCGTTATTCTTCGACTTGCAGAAAAAGATAAATGTAACAGTACGTTGATTTTCGAGTCGCTTGACATGGCGGCTTGAAAAAAGAAGTTTTTCCTCTACCGAATTGGAAGGAGTATTTATTCTTTTTATAAAAGGACTGACTCGCATTCTTAGAAAATTGTACAGATAAAAAAAGCACGTGAAATACCAATAGCTGAAATTTGAATATGATTAATATTTTTAAAATTTTGCTTCAGCTCCGTAATTTAAATTTTAGTTAAGTTTGATGTTTTAATTCGCTATGTTTAATCATCTGATATTATTTTTTGACATGATTTGTGCTTATGATAATGGTATAAGTATCACTAAGTTAAGTTTGTCAGTGTCACGCTTCAGTATTTATTGCGTTAATGTTACCTAATATATCGTCATTGCTATATACTTAAAAAAAAAAAAAAAATTGATGTAATCGTTACAAGTTGATCGCTCGCTGATTTTGAAATGAGTTTGCACTTCCCTTCCTTAATTTATTATTCTTTGCTTGGATCTATTATTTTATATCATTGTCAGATTTCCTTGAATATTCTTTACTATTGAATGAAATCCTGTATAAGGTGAATACATAGGATGAAAAAGTGGTATAGAGTGTTTGCAACGAACACATGGCATACATCTTCGCTTCTAAAAGAGTAAAACTGAGTTGTAGGGAATTAACTCTCACTACCACAATCTGTTTTGTATAAACACAAGTTTGTAAATTTGCGGTTTTATATGAATGATAGTCTGCAGCGTGTGTTTCATGGATATGCTCCTCAGTACAACTCGGCAGTTATTTATGTCATAATTTCAAATAAGAAAAATGTTATTCATTTGGTATTCGCCCATGGATTGATTTCCGATTCTCAGAATTCTTTTAATTCTCTGACATATCAGATACTTGTCCACACAGCTTGGACGTTTAAAAAAAAAAATAATAAGATAAAGAAAGAAGATGGCGAGGTTGATTAGAGGCTCTTTTGCATTCAAAAGAGAATTCAAATCATAATTAATACGGTATACGTGAATTGAAACGTTTAACGGTGCATTTTATTGTGCATCACTCGGTACCTTTCTTGAGTAAAATTTATTTTCAAAGCTGCTGATTAGCCATCAACTGGAGTTCAGTTTTCTGTATAAATTAATAATTAAAAATGAATATCGTATTAAGATGTTTGACGTATGTAAGGAAATATATATCCTTGAAACGACTTGGATTGACAAAATCTAGTTCTTTGTAAATAAAGCAAAAGCAAAGTGAATTAATAGGTTCCACCGTTATTTCAACTTAATTCTATTAATTTGAGGGGAAAATCGCAAAAAGGGCAGGGTGTCTTGGAAAATTATGTAATTTTCTTGCAAAAAAAAATCCGCGGCGAAAGTACCGCAAAGGTTTCATCCAAGATAAGGGGTGGATGAGGATGGTGTTTTCTTTCCAATGATTTTAAAGTTGTGAGAAATATTTTTGACATAAGTTTTGGGTTTGCATTTTTTTTTTTCCTGAGATGTTCAAAACACTAAAACACTCTATAGAAGGCAGGACATTTAATTTTATGAATTAATATGTACAAAAGAAACCTATCATATTGCTAGATGTGCGAAATGAATTACTTTTCCGTCACTTGGCATATTTTACTTTGTATGTCAAAAAATATTTTTTTTATGAAGTTTTGTTTTTAATCTCTTATTACATTTATTATTCCACCTTCTTTAGCAAAATTCAAGTCATTGAAATTTTTATTCAAGTTTTCAAGTGGATGAAAAAATATGAATTAATTTTTAAAAATACCTTTTTAAATTTAATTCGTTTGTAATTCCACCTTGCAGATAAATCGTTACCATTATTTATAAGTATTGTGTTAATATGCCGTTTCGTGTTTTGGGGGAAAAAAATTATTCAAAGTTAATATCTTGGATTTAAATTTTATGTAAAGTTGCATCTGAAGTATCGAATAGAATATTCGAAGAATAGTGTTTTTAATTTCTTCTCTCCCACTCGTGCCTGTTCTGTTTGCTGCGGTGATAAAGGATTACTACTGAATTGTTTGCATCAATGACTGCATATAATTGCTTAACATCTAATTTAACTTAACAATGAGCAATAACTTAACAAATAATGCATTGCAGGTTTCTTCGTCTCGGTTCTTTGCAGTATTCAATTTCAATCGATGTCTGCCCAATAAATGAAACCACTTCGCACTATTCTATAGTTTAACTTCGCTCTAGAGCTTTCCATCTTCAACCTACGCCCGACTTCAAGGCTAGGGCGTCGTTTGTTAGAAGCTACGTATTTCATTAACACTCGCACCTTCTATAATGAGCAGCCGACATTTTTCGAATGCTTGCAGCCGAGTTGAAGGTGATAATTTAAATAATGCGTGCGGAAAGGCGACATAAAAAAGTTAATCTTATCGGTATATTTTGTCATTAAAAATTATTTAAAAGTAAATTATAGATTTTTCTGCCATTTAGTGGCAGTCAGTGACTGATTACTTCTATTTGAAGTTTCTATGCAGCTTAATTTGTACCTGAATTACTTTAATCTGATTGACACGTGACCTTGTCTTGAAATTGAGCTGTTCGGAAGCAAATAATATGACAGTTTTATTTATTAGCTCAAGTGTTGATCTTGAGATTGAGGAACTTAGCTTAGCATTAAAGGTAACAGGTTCTAATGGGTTGCTTCCACCGCTTTTTTCTGAAAACACCCTTATTATTGAACTGCCAGCTTTAAATGATGTGCCAGTGGTGTGGTAAGAGGGAAAGGAACTTAAAATTGATAAAGCTGTTATATGATTTACGTGCTGTTATATTAGGGTTAGTGTTATATTACGGTATGTTCCCCCCCCCCCCAAAAAAAAAATCAACTTCAAAAGATTTCAACTCTGACCCTCCAAAAATGTTCTTTCTGTGAATATAAAACACCTTGAATTTTTTTCAGAAGTAAAATATATATATTTAGAGGTCCTCCAAGGTCACTAAATTTGCATAGCAATGGCCGAAATAGTGTGAAATGCAGTATTTTTTTTCATTACTTTCTCGTAAAAAAATTCGAACTCGAGATTTTGACGAATCTCCACGTTTTAGACCTCCCCGGGTCCGGCAAACACAATTTTGGAATTATGTCTGTCTGTGTGTCTGTGAACACGGTAACTCGAAAACTATTAGAGATACAGGGATGAAATTTGGTATGTGATCTTTACACATAATTTGTAGGTCTCTATCAAATTTTGGACAAAATCCGTCTACGGGAAGTCTGTCTGCGTGTATGTGAATATCTATGTATCTGGAATATCTAGATGGATAAAATTTTGTACACAGTTTTATCATCATGAATGTAGGTCCGTGTCAAATTTTGGACCAAATCTGTCGAAGGGTTGACTGTCTGCGGGACTGTATAATCGCATACTTGTAAAAATTATATCTCCTAAACCCTTTGGCTTAGATAAATAAAAATTGGTATGACGGTTGCTAACATTAATTATAGATCTGTGCCCAAATTTCGTTTCAATCTGTTAAAAAAAAGGCGTTCAAATTGCATATTCACTTTTTTTACTTGCGTACTGGAAGTAATCGCTGCGCATGCGCAAGCTATTCAGCGATAGCGAATGAGGTCATTTTCTCCTTTTTGCTCGCCCACGCCCTCACATTAGCGGAGCTTGCTAGAGTGTGATAGAAAATAAATATTGTTAAGTTTTAATACATATGCATCTCTTTGAATTTGATTCTTCACCTAAATATTTTACAATCGCTATAATCTACAATGCAAAACCTCCTGATAGTCATTGCATTCTGTGTTACAGTAGGTTTGAATTTTTTATTCATGCAGGGAAGGGGAAATGACAAATTTTTGAGAAGTATACGAGAAAGTTTAGTGGAGGCCACTCCCGCTGGTTAGCTACATTGAAAACTATTAATATTCAAATGACATTTTTTTCATTTATCAAAGCTACTTATATATTGTTTCAGCCAAATTCTGTATTAATTTTGTATTTGCTCTGGGTAGGGAGAAACATAAAATATTACTAAAATCAAGGAAAATACGATTTAGTCGACATTTTTACCTTCTGTATACACACAAAGTGAATTTAAATAAACGATTAATTATTTTACAATTGATGAATAAAACCAATGAAGATAGCATCCACAATGATAATAGCATCTATAATAAATGAGGAAGTCTGCTTTTCCTCTATGACATCTGACCTGTCTGTAAAGTCCGTAGTGCTTTCAAAAAGTACATCGGGAACGGCAACGTCTTCGGCGTGAAACTGCTGAACAATTAAAAACACAGTCTGTAGCATCAAAATCAGTTGTTCATTGGGATGGCAAATTATCTGATTTGTCTGCAAAAAACACAGAAAAGATGGATCGTCATCGTTTAGCGGTACTAGTTTCTTCTTTGCAAAATGGAAGTACTAAGGTTCTTGGCTTTCCTAACTTATTGTCTGGAAGTGGCAAAGCAGCAGCTGATGCTGTTTAAGAGCAATCGTGGAACTGTGAATCCCAAGCAATTGGTATGTGTTTTGATACAACTGCAACAAATAATGGAAGATTCAATGGAGCATGTACTTTTCTTGAGCAAAAAAATAGGCAGAAACCTTTTGTGGATAGCATGCCGTCATCTCATGTTCGAGGTTCTACTTTCCAATGCATTCAGTGTGTGTTTTGGACAATCTACTGGGCCTGAAATCCTTTTATTTAAGAGATTCCGAGAAAATTGGTCCAAGCTCAACACCATGAACCAAAAAAGCAATCAATACCTGTGATAACAGCATCAGACAGTTTTAAAACTTTTATTTCTCGGCAGCTAAAAATTGCTACAAAACAGCATAGGGATTGATTACAGAGAGCTTTTAAAATCTTGCGTCATTAATGATTGGACATTCAATTTACCAATCGGAAGCCAGGTGCACTTCACCGAGCTCGTTGGATGGTAAAAGCCATTTATTCCGTGAAAATGGAGTTATTGTTTAATGGTAATGAAGCCAGAATGGCATTAACGGCTAAAGGGTGCCAAGATATGCAACGATTTAATTGGTTTGTTGTGTGTGTATATTTGCAGTCTTGGTTTACTTGCCGATCTGCTGTTGATGCTCCTCCTACTGATATTTTACTGATTGAAAGATTATGATGACAAACAATTAAGCGATAAAGGATTAAAAATGATTTTGCGTCATTCCTGGTATTTAAGTGGAGGACTTGCAACACTCAGCTTGTTTTCAGATCTTGTTTCTGATGGCCAAAAGTCAAACCAAGGTTTTGAGCATGAAAAAGAAAGGAGTTCTTCACATCTATTAGAAAAACTTCCTCTCAAGTTGGATTATTTGTGTATATCTCATAGTTTCTTTGAAACAGCTAAAATTGAGATAATTTCCTCACTGTACCAGTTAAAGATTGGCCCGAAACGCCATTCTATAAAAAAGCTGCAATATTTGCTAAAAACTTGGTTTGTGTAAATGATTTTGCTGAACAAGCTGTTGCATTGATAAAGGACATCAATTGTGCAGCAAAGAACGAAGAGCAAAAACGGTTCTTGTTACAAGTTGTAGAGACGCACAGAAAGAACTTCAAGCAGTGCAATCGCCAAACTCTTTTTGAAGTGCAGTTGATAAAAAATATGTAAATGTGTAAATATGTGATTGGTTTGAAAACATTCTTCTTCATTGGTTTTATTTACCAATTGTAAAATAATTAATTGTTTACTTAAATTCACTTTGTGTGCATACAAAAGGTAGAAATGTCGATTAAATCATATTTTCCTTGTTTTTAGTAATGTTTTATGTTTCTCCCTATCCAGAGCAAATACAAAATTAATACATAATTTGGCTGAAACAATATATAAATATCTTTGATAAATGAAAAAAAAATGTCTTTTGAATATTGATAGTTTTTAATGTAGCTATTAAAAAAAATACTGCATTTCACACTATTTTGGCCATTGCTATGTAAATTCAGTGATCTTGGGGACCTCTAAATATATATTTTTTTAATTCTGAAAAAATTCAAGGTGTTTTATATTCACAGAAAGAACATTTTTAGAGGTTGAGACCTGGCATTTTCAAACTTTTTTTTTTTTTTTGGCCTCTCCTGGGACACCCTATGTTATATGAGTAGAAAAATCCAAAAAAGTATTAAAGACTAGTGAAAAAAACTTAGCCGAAGTACCCTCTTTGTGTTCTTGAATTTATAAAATTTGTTCAAGAGAGATGAATAAAAGGGAAATTTTTATGGTAATTTCTTTCCCCCTTATAAGAAAAAATTAAGTCTTAAATAGGTAATGTAGTAACTCCCAGACTTTTAGCAGCATTGTGAAGTAGTATTTTGCTAATTCATTTACGGTAATCATGGTTTGAAATGAATTGTATAAACTTCGCTTAGAGTTGTAGTTGCGTTGCTAAGATGAATGTCAATACCAAAAGAAAACTTTGCTGTCGATTACATTGCCTTAAAATTAAGTGTTAACTGAAAAATTACACTTTGCGAAGTTTCGTTGCCATCCATTGAAAATGTTTGTTATCAGTTTTTGATATATTTTTAAATCTCGGAATATTCTTTTATATAATATGATAAGAGAGATGGTCCAGTGGCGTATCAAAGGTAAGTGGCGCCCGGGGCATTATATGTATATTTTGCCCCCAGCCATCATGGAGGTTTAACAAGGCTAAATGGCGCCCCGGACATGGAGTTATTTTTTCACCCCTTCAATCGTATTTGACTTAAAAAATAGGCAGAACCGCACTAGTGTCTTGTCTCCGTGGCGCCCCCTAAGACTAGAGCCAGGGTCGCTACGCCACTGAAACAATGAAGTTCCGTCACTTTGTGAGAAGATAAGTTATGGGCTTCAAGATTTCATAAGTTTTTATACTTTTAAGAAGGTATTAAAATGCTGAAATGGTTATAAAGTAGTACTAGAAATAAAGTAGCAGTAAGACATAAGTTCACAAGTTGATTTGTTAATGTTGCTAAACGCAGATGTTTTACAAAGGATGGATTAGCTGTTTAAAAGACTAAATTTATGTAAATCTTTTCCACCGGAATTCATCGTACATTCTCAAAAATAGTTACGAGTTTTTCTTTCATTCAAAATAGTAAGAGGCTGATTTTCACCTCGGAGCTCCATTTCAGACATGCATGATAAAAATCAACATACTTACTAATCGCAGCTAAGTAGCTTTGATCTTGAACTTCAGCATTCTTAACGATGTTGCTGTATGTCTGCATTCATCTCGAAGGTTGAGAGAGAGAGAAAAAAAAGTGTTGAAAAACAGTCAAAATTTGTTCGGGGTGTTTAAATCACGTCTATCTTGCCCTTCCCATCTTAATTGTATCTCGCTCTTCATAATGCCATCTGCTTATTTATATAACTGGTAATGAAGCCAGCCGCCGAAAATTATAGTCCCCTTGCTAAATTTGACTTTGCCTGTCAACCGAGGCCTATTTATTTTTGAAATGTGTTATTATTGTTCCTTGTCTTGTGGCAAGGGTAGGAGATAATTAGTTTTTTTCTGAACCGCTTCTTTGCTTAACGAGAATGAATGCGAGACGCGAGGCGTGGTGAAATATGAGAACAGCACATGGCCTTTTGATTTCTAATCTTTACATTCTCTTGTCCATTCCCTGAAGTTTCTTCTATTCAGTTATTTAATTACCGAAATTTATTTCGCATCTTTGTTTGGGTCTTCAAAAACTCGTCTTTATTAATTTCTACGCATTTCCACACCTAGTTGACACTGTCTTCGGTTGTTTCGTCGACTGAGGTTTGATGCCATCTCCAGCTTTGTTTATTTTGGGAAATAAATCGTTCGCTTTTTTTTCCCCTTGTAATTTTTTAGATTACTCTTCTAAAAAAAACAACCTTAAAAAAACTCTTTTTGAAAGAGATTCCTTACGGGAGGGGAATAAATGGACAAGATAAAAAAAAAGTTGTTTGTGTAAGACGTGTCATTTGACGCCAAATTGCTGCACACGCCTTAGTTCTTTAATTATCCCAATATTCGAGGGGAGGGAGAAGAATGATTTTTCGTCCTCTCTTACATTAGTAAATAAATAAATAGCTGCAGTTAATTTTTGCGTTGGCTGATAATTTTGTGAGTAATTTTTTTTTCTAAAGTATGTTGGGTGATGCGTAATTAATGCCTAACTGTTTAATAACATGTTACTTTTTACTTTGTTATTATCGTGTGTAAATACCGCTTTGGGTTTTGGTGTAGGTGCAGTAGTATCAACAATAAAGTAATAATAATAAGAAAGGTACCAATTAAGAAACTTGATATGAAGAATAGATAACTTATCTGAGAATGCTGAAAAATGGACTGGATTTCTGGAATATTGTGCTTTTGTCACCGATGTCGATCAACTTTGAGTGGGCTAAAGATAAAGTATGTTTTCGTTGTCGGTTTGCGAAACGGAAAATTATTGTCGGTGCATACGATTTTCCGTTTCGCATCGTTGCCATTTCTTTACGATTTTATTTCTTAAATTATTATTATTTTGGAATTTAAAAGTTTTCATAACTAATTCTCTTTCAGACTACAGTCTGAAGGACCAAAAAATAAATGGCGTCTGATGCCTACGATTTCTGAAATCAAGACATCTTGTCTCTGTGTTCTCTACCACTTTGTTATGACAAGTGCAAATATGCAATTGCCATTACTAATGCTCAATTGAAACTTCAGTGGTTATGGTGCATCACTAAAAAAGCATATGGTGATGTCTTGATCAATTAGCACAAATTTGTTAATAATATTATATAATCAGTGACAGGAAAACCCCATTAATTAAGACCTGTGATGGGAAAAAATGTGTGCATCAGTGTCTTAGCGACCGACTGATGCCCCGGGCATCAGTGTTAGGGGCGACATGGAGACAAAAAAATATTAGCATGGCCCGGGCGACACTTATCCTCACTATGCCACTGGTGTGTGTGTTCGAAAAAGCCATTACAGCAATTGGTTTTCCTGTAGTGAGAGGGTTATCGTTTGTAGCTGCAATTGCCAGTTTTTTTTACTGCATAAAGGTATTGTATCCTACTTTCACAATGAATTCGCAATGCAGCAATCTTGATGAAAGTCACGAAGCGGACATTGGAGTAATCGTCATATTAATACACGAAATTTTCAGGTTTAAGAAAAATACCCTTGTGTAATGTTTGAAGAATACAGAACGGAAGAATGGTTAGAATTTAGACATCATTATGACATTGCGCGTATAGCTAGTGCTGTTCTGAGAATGGTAATGGTAATTTGTTGTTATTGTTAACTAAAAAATTGTTGTCGAACAAAAAAAAAAAAAAAAAAAAACTTAATTTTTTTAAAAAAAGAATATATTTAGCCATTTATCTTATTTATTCCCAGAATGTTGGTGTGGTTCTTAATCGAGTTTCATAGTATTTTTTTCAGATTCAGATTATGTAGTTATCATTAATTAATTTTTAGAATAGTATTATATCATTGATTTGCTTGTATTAAAGGAAATCCAACAGTAAACAGTTTTTAGATTTGGGATGAGATTTTTTTTACGAGATTTGTGCAATTGGGATGAGCGAATTTTTAAAAATGAATTTCAGTTTGAATCGTAAGAGAAAAGGAAAGAAAAAAAAAAGGGGGGGGGGGCCGGGGGCCCGGGCCGAATTTTATTTACAATCTTTCTGCGTTTTCGAGAAAACACTCGAACGCGAAACCTTTAAATCTTCAGAAACTGAGGTGAATGCATTCGAAATAAGAAGAAAAAAATTGAAGGGGGAATAAAAAACGAGGGAAAATTTTTTTTGACGCTTTCCTTCAAGACTAGTTAGATAAATAATTCAACCGTGAATCTAGCAACTCTCTTTTATCCAATTTTTTTCTCTCACCCCAAGTTTGTTTTGCTACAGAGTATATCGAGTTATTTCTGGCACCTAACACAGTCGGGCTTTTTATTAATTCCTTAGCAGCGAATCATTCCTGACGGTTTTGCTGCTTTGCAAATGCACTCGTCCCCTCCTACTCCTCCCCTTTCTTGTTACTCCTAGAGAAAAGTTCTTCAAAAACCATGAAGGAAATTTCTCGCGGTTGACAGTCGTGCATTAATTGTGTTGTCATTTTCGAAGCAAGACGAGTTGCCCCTTAACGCGTGCTTGGCAAAATGAAAAAAAAAAATCGTCTGCTATTTATTTTTTATCCTCTACCCTCCCCGCGCTCTTTTGCAATTTCGAAATTTCATTTCCTTTTGAAATAAACGCACTTCTTTTCAGACGAAGATAGCTCTTTCCCCTTTCAGATGAATGACTTATTCAGAAGTATAATTACTTTTTTGACTCTTTTATACCTTGTAGACAGACGAAGATATTTTTAAATGAGGAAATTACCCATTTGCGAGTTTTTTTTTTTTTTTTTCATATTTTGTCCATATTTTTAAATCATATTTGTGTGCGAGAATTTGATTGTGTGATTATTTTTATAAGCATTTCGCATCCTTGTCTTTGTGTCGCTTTTTCCCTCCCTTTCATGAATTGGATGACTCATTATTGTATATTTTCGTGATGAAATAAGTTTACTATATCGTCTGCTCCTTCCTTGTGATCGATTTCCGTGACTGATTGGCTATTTCGGTCCCCTTTTTCCTGTCTCCTATATTAAAGGGTTGAGTAAAATACACGCCATAGTTTTATTGTAAACCAGTATTGATCCAGTAAATCCTGATTATCTCTTGAGTTCCAATAGTATTTTATTTTTACTTTCTCGTATACGAAGTATACAAAGAGAAAGTATTGTAATCGTCAAAAAATTAGAACTCGAGATTTTGACGATTCTCCACGTTTCCTCCCTCAGTCCGAAAAACACAATTTTGGAATTATGTCTGTCTGTCTGTGAACACGATAACTCGAAAAGTATTAGAGCTACGGGGATGAAATTTGGTATGTGGTCTTTAATCATAATTTGTAGGTTTCTATCAAATTTTGGACAAAATCCGTCAACGGGAAGTCTGTCTGTCTGTATGTCCGAAGTCATGTCACACTATAACTCAAACACTTGAATAGCTGGATGGATACAATTTGGTACACAGTTTTATCGTCATAAATGTAGGTCCGTGTAAAATTTTGGGCCAAGTCCGTGTACGGGTTGACTGTCTGTCGATCTGTATAATCGTATACTTGTATCTCATAAGCTTATATAAATAAAACTTGGTATCACGTATGCTAACATTAATTATAGATCTGTACCCAAATTTCGTTCAAATCGGTTAAAAAACAGGTGTTCAAATTGTATATTTAGTTGAAAATGCACATTGCCATTGTGTGTTGGCGAGCGTTTCGCTTTTTTTACTGAAGTTAGTATGGTTGGCGTTTGACCTTGGCAGTCTACGCAGGAAATTGTAGCGAGCCGCACTTCGGAAATTATGGCAACCCCCTGAACCCGACTGACATTCTCCAGATGGAAGGTATGGTGAATCTTGCATGATATCAGCAGTAAGATTTTGTAGTCAAAAACGTTAAATAAAGTTCTAGTTCCTCAGCGCGCGTAAAAATTGAGAACATACGCAATTCTTTTTTGCAAAATATTAAGTTTCAGGAATTCATGAATTTGATATGTTTCATTGTAAATCACCATTCATAATTTTTTTCTCAAAATAACCAGGCCTTGGGTAAATACCCAATAATATTTACCTACCCACTGGTTGTTTACCCACCCCACATTTCTTTTCGTATGCGAGAAAGTTTCGGGGAGGCCACTCCCGCTGGTTTTAATTTACAGTAATGAAAGAGGAATGCGTGTGAAATTTATGAAATGATAAGAATATTTATGACGAGCATCATTGCCCATACTTTTTCAGAAATTTATGTATTGTAGGTTTCTCTCTCTCTCCATATTGACGTGAACGCACGCAAAGAAAGTTATTACATCTAAGTGCATCTTGCTTGGAAATTTGGTGCATTTCTTTCTTGAAATACTTTTTAATGTGAAAAAAATAATTACGTAAGTTAGCGAGTTCGAAAAATTTTTCGCTTCATTGCGAAAATAGTTTTGGGATGAAATATTTTTTAAAAAAGTTTCGGTCAGCGAGAAACTTTTGGTTCTTCTTCTGAAATTTTAAGTTCAGATTTTTTTATAGTAAATGTGTTAAATGCTTTCGGATTATACCGAGTGCATTTATAAACATATATAAATCAAGTACTTGGAGAGGAGTTAGGTTATGATCGAAAATTAAATTTCTGCGTAAACGTTTGCTTATGAAACTGCCACGTAGATATTTGATATTTTTTTATTGTTTATCCTTTTGAATATAATGTTTCTTTTTTTTTATTTTTTTAGAACTTGAAAATGCTGTGGAAGTATTCTCCAGGCCAAACATAGTTTATTACACAGAGCTGCTATTCGATATCCCACGTTATCAACTCATAGTCGGAGCACGGTACGTCATGCATTTGTGTAAAAGTTTTTCTTAGCAATTCCAGCCGACTTCGACATTTTCTTTCTTGATTTTCTGATATATAAAAGCATGTGTTGCTCTGAAATTGCCGGAATCGATATCCATATAACCCGACTAATTTTTTTTTTCTTTCACTGAGAATGCGATATTTATGTCATTCATGCAACAGCTGGTCGAAATGTTTCCTCTCTCCAAAGAACGAATCGCCACAATCATTTGGGGGCTTCGCCAAGAGCCGGGGAAAATATGTGGATATCGATTTGACATTTGGAGAGGGTTGCATATATTGAAGCTCTTTGTGATAAGAATTTCTGCCCCACACAAAAAAAGGTTCTAAACATGTTTAACAATAGCATTGTTCAAAAGGTTTAGATCAGGGCTTTATTAAACTGTGAATCGCAATTCCGAGAAATTTTGCGATCCAAATATTAGATTGCTAAATTTCTGACAGAGCTCTTTTCCTTCATGTCAGAATATTTTTTCCAAATTATCAGTGGATCTGGATTATTATTCTGTGAATCCATTAAAATTATTGTTCAATAGGTTCAGTTAATAAAGCAACAGCAACTATCTTACTGAAAAACTCAGCCCGTCTAAGAGAAAAGATGCTTTTGTATTTTAAAGGAATTGCTCAGTATTGAAAGTTGACGGGAAGAAATATTGATTTGTATTACTACATTGAAAAATTGGATATAAATCATATATGCAAATCATTAATAAAAGATGTTTATTTTAACTTGATTTGTGCTTTTGTATTCAATAATCTTAATTAATATTTTGCTTTCTCTCCTTTTTGATATTTTATCGTTTTTTTTTCCAGGGATTATTTATTTAGATTAAATTTGGAAAGTTTGCGAGTTTTAGAACAGACACATTGGCCTTCCGCTGAACAAACTGTGAAGACATGCATGCAGAAAGGCCAGACTGAAGTAAGTGTATAGATGAAAGAAAAACGTTTTATAAAAATTGACAAATGATGTTTATCAGTGTTTTTTTTTTCAAGGGAATTCAGAATCGTTTGAAAAAAAATAATAAAATGAAAAAAGTTGAATATTGAAGAAAAATATATTAAATAGGATTGATTATTGAGCTTAAAACAGTGTATAATTTTTTAAAAAAAAATTTCTTTAATGCTGGCTTAATATTCTTTTGCAATTCTCTGGTATTCAATTTTTTTTTACAATCCGAAGTAATGCTTCTGCATCTAAAATAATAGAGTGTCAGTATTTAAATAATGAGATGTATTTCTATAGAATTGATAATTTGTAAGCCAGCAACTTACTGACTAATTAATATTTCGTTGGTACATGGAACTGTGCAAGACTTTTCTACGGGAGATTCACTGTTTTTTTCGTGGTACTGGCGATATATGCCTGTCTGTTACTAAAAATGATTTTACTTTCGGATAAACGTATATTGCCCGATTTTCTACTCATTTTCGATATTTAGATTTTACAATCATAAGAATGAGTTAGAATTAAAGTGCTATGAAATAAGAATGATAGAGTTTTGTATGGTGTTTATTTAGTAGTATTTATTTTGTGTAATGTTTAGAAGTATTTATTTTAACAAATATATTCAAATTATTATTATTGAATTAATGTGAATTTTTTTCCCTCACAAAAATTAGTTTCATAAGAAAAATTCAGAAAACCTGTCAGATTTTCTGCACAAATTCATAAAAAAAATGCAGTTGATTATTTAATATCCATTTCTAAATAATTAAATGAATTTTGATATCAAAGGTGTAAGAAAAGTTCTCATTGTTGATACTCTGAGCATTGAAATTATGATATTTTCCAGATGTTTAGTTTAAAAAGATTCATGTCATGAATCTTAACTTCCAGACATTGTAATGTTGTTATATGAAAGATTCCCCCCCCCCCACTGTAAATATCTGTAATTGTCACATTTTTCACCATTTTAGGAAGACTGCCATAACTTCATCAGGGTTCTTTTGATGCAGGGAGATCGCATTTTTGCATGTGGAACAAATGCATTTGCTCCTGAATGCACTTGGAGAGATGTAAGTAAATGCTGCTTTTCAGTTTTGAATGCATTAAAGTTCTCCTAAATATTACTGTCAACAGCTTTTTCGTATTTATAATAATAAAAAAGGGCTTGGATTTTTTTACTAGTTATTTTACATTGAATTTTTTTTTCCCCAGGTCAATTCCTTAAGTCTCGTCCATGGTTGGGTAGATGGTTTAGCCAGATGTCCTTTCAATCCTCATGCAAATAGCACAGCAATCATGACATCTGAAGGCGATTATTACATTGCATCTGCATTGGATTTCTCTTCTCAAAACCATGCAATATATCGTATCATGGGAAATGGACCATTTTTACGAACTGTGCAATATGATCCTAAGTGGCTAAATGGTAAAATAATTTACTCTCTTGCGAAGCATAACAAATATCATCTCCATAATGTATGCAAATCAATATAATTTTCCACATACATAGAGAAAAATACTATCCAATGTATATTTTGCTTCTAAGTATAAATTCGTCTGCTTCCAAAAATTAAAACTATTTATAGGAATATTATGTTAAACTTTTGCCATTATGTTCTAATTAAAAACATAATTTAATTTGTTTTATTTACTTCTGTCGCCTTTTTAGCATTAAAAAGGATTTAAATCATATATCTGTATTCAGTTTTTAAAAAATTGATGCATATTATAATTAGAACAGTGAAGAATGCTATATTGCAAGATTTTATGCTTAATTCGTTTGATAATTCGACCATCATTATTTCTTCATTTGTGAACTATTGCAAAAATCATTCACTTTGTTTTAATTTGTTTAATTATTTTAATCATGATAGAAGCAACAAAAAGTTTGTTTGGGATTTTAAATAAGAATTGCTAAATGTGTAATTTTCAAATGGCATTTATTTTTAAGACTTGAGACAATCTATCTACACCGGAAATCATCATCAGAGCAAAAAAACAAAATACCAACAATCTTTTTCACTGTTGCTAATAAAATTACATGATGAACAAAATTAAATATAATAATAAATGTTATAAAAATATCTTTTTTAAAAAAAGTTAGATGTTGCTTGAGCTATAATTCAGCAACTACATGCGTTTTGTTTTGTTTTTTGACAACTTTTTCAACCTGTTATCTTCAGAGCTATTTTCTGACCAAGATTTTGATAAACATTATCTCTTGTTTACATTGATGCTAAATAAGTTTTTTTTTTCCAGAATTTGACAGGTTATTTCATTTTATACTTTACATAATCTTGAATGGTTTTTATTTTGTTTTCCGTAGAGCCAAGTTTTGTTGCTTCTTATGAGATTGGAAACTTCACATACTTTTTCTTCAGAGAAATAGCTGTGGAATATATAAACTGTGGAAAGGTACTTTGAAATTTGATCTGTATTTATTTACTTAAAATTATTTATATTTTTTTTTCTGTACTATTTATTATAGGTTTTCTAAATTTTGATTATTTTCCCCCTTTTCCTTATAGGTTATATATTCTCGAGTCGGAAGAATGTGCAAAAATGATAAAGGTGGTCAGTTTATTTTGAAAGACAACTGGACCACTTTCTTGAAAGCACGTTTAAATTGTTCCATTCCTGGTTCTTATCCTTTTTATTATAATGAAATACAAGGGATTCATTTTTCTGAAAAATACGACATTATGTATGCAACATTTACAACTCCAGAGTAAGTCTTTTTGTTTTATTGAAATATAGTCTACAATATCATTTTTGTAGTGTAACAGTAATTTATATATTGGAATTTATTGTAACTTAAAAATTGTGCATGTATTGCATAAATTAATATACTTTAGGCATCTTTCAATTATGTTATATCGTTTTCAGTGACCTGTCTTTTGATTGAAAAATCATTTTTCAAATGCATGCATTTTTCTGGAAGGAAGATTTTTATTGGGAACAAAAAGAATATTTTATGTTCTGATTTATTGAATTTTATTTTGTCAATATTGTTACTTTGTGATACTTGTGCGATTCTAACAGTGCGGTTTTTCTATTCTAGTAATAGCATTTATGGTAGTGCAATATGTGCATATAATATGTCAGCGATTAAGAAATCTTTTGAAGGTCCTTTGAAAATCCAGAGCACTCCAAAATCTGCTTGGGAGAAGCAAACTGTCACCCATAAGCACTTTCAAGTAAGAAACTGTTCTTGCACATAACTTGTTTTGAATCATATTGGTTGATGCAATTTTAGAGTAAGTTTTTAAAGTGCCATATTTCACAAGCATTTTCCATTGGTCCTGTCATCTTTAACTTATTTTCATTTTTTTCTTCTGTTTCTGCACAGCTATTGTTAAATAAATCTTTATATTTTTTGGAAAAGATCACCTGTGGGAAGAGAGCTTTTTAACAAACAATTTTTTCCCAACATAATATAGACAACTGAACATGCTACCTATTAGCTTTTTGTTCTTTCTACGATTATGTTTTACAAAAATGTCTGATGTTAAAAATATTGCTATAGTTGTGGAAAAAGGAAATTAGTATCACTATTTCAGTATATATAAATACACACCCGTTATATGACTTACCCGTAACAGAAACTCGCTATATATTGTATAATAAAATTGTTTTATTGACATTGCTGCTTTAACATGTTGCCAAATACTTGTTCTCGCACATAATTCCAGTGGCAGCGAGTCCCACTTTTTGCAGGAAAAATTGAATTTTTATCTTGCGTTGGCTGCCTAAAATTAGGAATTCTAAAAAAGCAATAGGGTCCGTGAAAGCTGGCTAATTTCATTACTATTTTTTTTTTATTTTGTTGTCTACCCTCCATACTCCCAAATACTTCAAGAAGTCTATAAATTTTTTTGCCCCTACTTTTCTCCCCAATCGTCGCCACTGCATAATTCTACGGAGAATTGGATGGCTAGAGCTGTCGTCTGCAGCAACATGCTAAATGGGCACAGATCTTAAGTCTTTATTCTGAAATGTTTTCCCCTTCATTAATTATTTTAGAACGTGTGTAAATTTTCCTTTGATGCTACTAGATAAGTAAGTGCCTTTGTAAAAAGATGTTCAAATTACACTCAATATACAGGGTGATTAAAGTTGTGAATCTAAAATGGCGTAAATTAAGAACCACTTGTCAGAATGACCTGAATACACTTGAAGCAATGAAGCATTTAGTGAAGGAAAAAATTTCTTATAAAATTTGCTGATGGTGCATTTAAAATATTTTGCATTATAAAGAAAATTCACAGAGGAAAAATATCTTGGTGGTGGGAGAATGTCTCATAAGAACTTGCCAAACATGTAATGCTATCAGGCAACAGGAAATAGTCTGTTAAAGTAAAATGACAATTTTGTTGTAAAAGAAACAATAATTCATGTGACACAGCATCAACACGTTCTTGATATCTTAATAAGGAAGTCCTCAAACACCTATGTCTTTCCCCAGAAGTGTTCATTATGCTTTCTACTGTATTTGAAGTAATTTTTTGTTCCTTTATTGAACTAAAGCCCATTGCTTCGAGTGTATTTGGTAAATTCTGACTATTGGTTTTTAATTGAAATTGTTTTAAAATTGCAATTTTAATTACAATCGCGTTGTCAATAAAATTGAACCAGCATTAGGCGACAGAGAGCAGCTTCTAGTTTATTCATTCATAACTTAGTGCAAAAGGAAAACAATGTAATATCATGATTTTCTGGTATAAGTATTTAAATTTTAATTTTTTGTCTTGTTTTAGTGTCAAAGTCCTGGAAGTGCACAAAATTTACTTGATTCTGAAATGTATCAGTTAGTTGATAATGCAGTCCAACCAATTTTCTCTCGGCCAGTTTATTCACTAGAGTTACAAAGGTAAGTTGCTGAATTGAGAATGTATCCCTTTAAATATTTGTAAGCATCAATTTAATGAAATTTTATTTCTTTTTTACTCTTGAGGATGTTTTCAAGTTTTTATGCTTAATTATATCATTTAGTTATATAGTATTTATAATTCTTCTTTGTAGGCTGACTTTCATAGCTGTTGATATTATTGCTGCAAAACATCATGGGGAGGTCCATGTGATTTATGTTGCAACAGTAGAAGGTGAATTGCAAAAGTTAGTGAGAATGCCAAACAGTACAGAGACCTGTTTAGTTGAAAAACTGAAGATTTTTCCAGATGGAAAACCACAAAAAATTAAAATGATGAAAATATTAAAAGATACAGTAAGTTTCACATATTTTGAAATGAATTTTTAAATACTATTTATAAGATCTCACTTTTCTTGTAAAAATGCAAATTTGTCTTTTTAAAGTTAGGTTATTCTTATCGGATAAAGGTAATTTTTTTATAAATGGTTGTTGAAATATCCGATTTCAACCATTTCATATTTCTGGAAACTGTATTGGTTATAACAAGGGGAAAAAAAAATCTTTCATTGAAAAACTTTCGAACTAAGTATTTAAAAAATAATACATACTTCTGCATAGCTTGGTATGATATTCATTCAATGTTATCATAAAACAAATAAATATTTTGTGGGTTTTATATTTAGCTAAAATGGTTTCCAATTCTTTTTTTAAAGTTTTGTAAAATGTTTGATGCATTCCTCTGTTATGAATTTACAGAATTCTCTGTATATTGGAACTGATGAAGCAGTAATTAGATTGCCACTCCATAGATGTGATCGCTTCAAGACCAAATCGTATGTATAAAATTTTTCTACTTCTTTATGAAAAATCTGCTTGCAGAGTTATTTTTCATTTAATTTTGATATAATAAGTGCCATGTTATTTCTTAAAATCTATTTATTATTTTATTAGTGATTGCCTGCATTCCATGGATCCTTATTGTGGCTGGAATGATTATCAAATGGCTTGTGCAGCTGCACCTAATCGAAACCCTTACATTTCATTTTGGGAGCAAAAACCTATGCGATGTCCCAAACCTGATGATCCTGGTAAGAACATCGATTTTATTTCCTTATCATAATATTTTATGGTAAATGCACTCATTTGTGTAAAAAAATAGTTTTCTTTTCAAAAATTCGTAACAAATTTGTGTTCATATAAAAATGTCATCTGTTGTATTTAAAATAATTTATTATTTGTAATTCTGCAAATTGTCATTTTGTAGTAAAGTTAAATAGCTCTTAATATGAACATAAAATTTGTTTTTAAAATGTGAAATATCGATTTTATAATTTCTAAAATCATTACTTTAATGAAGTGTTCTTACAATTACGAATGCAAAAAGAATTCTGCAAATTATAAAATTCTTCTTTTCTTGAGTTTCATTATATAGAGGAAAAGTAGTAATATAGACTTGCTTTGGTTCTAGTTGATGGTGGTTGGAGCAAATGGTCAGTTTGGCTTCCTTGTTCTCACTTGAAACGGGGTTCAGCTGATGAAGGATGTTTATGCAAGCGAAGATTTTGCAATGAGCCTTCCCCAGCAAATGGAGGCAAACCTTGTGATGGAGTTGAAATTCAAGTCACAAATTGCACTGGTACAAATTTATAATATTCACATTTTTTAGTAAATATAAAAGCAGTTTCTTTTTTTACTTGCTGGGATAGGTGTTAAAAAAATTCTAGTGTATCAAGCATTGGTTATGAAACTTAACCCTTTGAGGATGACTGTCACACTGGTGTACCAGCTGCTTGGTAGCATTGAGCATGCAGCTGTCCTCTAAGTGTTAATTAGTTTCAAGTCATTTTAGAATTGAGACTTTTAATATGTTTTTATTTTTGTGTTGCTTAGCAGTTATCCCAAACTTTATATAGAATATTCAAATTAAAATGTACATGTAAATTTTAAATAAAATTTAATTGATTATATATATGCCATTCAAAGCACCATACAATTTTACATATTTTTTTTTGTTCCGTTTGAGCAATATTGTACTTTTTTTCAACATTTTTGTTTGTGCAATGTAACCATTTTTGATGCACCCTTAAAACCTACCTACTTATTTCTAATATTCGATTAATTAATTAATGATTTTCTTGTACTATTTAGGTAAAAAAATGAAAAAGAATAATTAATTAATGACTTTGTATTTTTAATCTTTTGAGGATGTAGCAAATGGTCAGTGGTCATGGGTTTGCCATCTTCTAGTAGTGTTGAGCATGCAGTGTTCAAGG
Organism: Araneus ventricosus; assembly: GCA_013235015.1. Lineage (NCBI taxonomy): Eukaryota > Metazoa > Arthropoda > Arachnida > Araneae > Araneidae > Araneus > Araneus ventricosus. The sequence goes on along the minus strand of BGPR01000736.1, from coordinate 144,663 downwards.
GTTAAAATTACACTTGTTATCTGGGAAATGAGACTTTTCTTAATCTTTAATAAAACCACTTAATTTCCTTTTTCTCACCAACCTGTAAAAGAGTTTCATGGTTTCTTCGATATTCTTGGCAAATATATTTGAAATTCGTTTATTTATGATGGAATCTCTAATTTTCTATTGATAAAACGTTAATGACTAAATTCTGTTCTTACCTTTAAAATACATGAACTTTTAATTACAATTTACCATAGTGTTATTGATTTATAAGCCTTGCAACCAATAACCATATAAATTTCTTGCTCAAATCAAATAATGAATACCATAATTTTCTTTTTAAATGCAGCTCTGGAAATGGAAAACACATTCATTGGTTAGTTCAATATGCATTTGTTTAGATTGCTCTTCATGTTGTCATAAATTTCTTTTCGAGTTCAATCTAATAAGATATATTTTTTAGAAATAGTTCTTTAAAAGCAATTTTAACCTTCCATTTTTCATTGCTGGTTTTTGAGATTTGTTTGGTGTATTTGTGTAGTTCATGGTCAGTGGACAGAATGGTCAGCTTGGTCTGCATGTTCTCAAACCTGTGGCACTGCTTTGAAAATGAGGCGAAGGACCTGTGGAAACCCTGCCCCTAAGAATGGAGGACACAATTGTCTCGGTCCAGATCAAGAAGAAATATTCTGCTCTACAAATCCACCCTGTCCAGGTAATATAAAGTTGTTTTTGTTTTGAAAACAAGATCCTTGTTTAGTAAAATATTTTGTTATATTTTATTTGCATTTATTTATTTGTAACCGAGACTGATATAAATTCTTTTTACTCAATGGGAAATATCTACATGCATTAAAATTAAACTTTTTTTTTTTAAATTATTGCTTGACTATATGCTTTTAGTGTTTTTTGCTTTGGTATTAGCAAATTTATGTTTTGAGTGATGAAATGTTTGCAAAACTGTAAAGTTTTGAAGCAAACTGCTGCAGCCACTCTTGATATACTTGGCAGTTTTATAAACAATTTTGAAATGGTAAATATTTTGATTTTAAATGTGTGTGTTTAAAAGTCAACTCAAAACAGATAATTAAAATTGTTGTATAAAGAATTAAATATATATTGAAATCTTGCTATTTCATTTAACTGGCCACTACTTACAGCAATGAGCAGTTACTGTTGTTACAATCCATTCAAAATTAATAAAGACAAAAATTAGGTGTGCAGGTTCCTAGAAACAAGATCTGCTACCCACTTTTAGATATTTCAGCTCTGATGATTGAAATTGACTTGACATTTATCGTATTAACACAAATAAAATAAGGTTTGGTCAACAAATGATGACTTATTGCAACTTGAAATATCACTTTTATGCTTTGTGTTATTTTATATACAGGGTGTCCACTTTAAACATGGCAAAATAACGAAGAGTATTTCCAATTGGAAAAATACTTTAAATGATGCAATAAATTATATTTTATGTTGTTTGAGTCAATAAATGTACTGTAGAAAAAAATTACAGTCTCAATTTTTTATACAGATTCCTTACCCTGTTAGTCCTATTAAGTTAGAATACTAATACTGACTGAGTTATGGAGCTTTGAATTTCATGATTTTAAACCAATCGTAGCTACGTCGATCAAGCACTGCTATTTATTGGAGAATCTTCCTTTAGGTGGCCATTGAAATGGTCTAAAATCATCTAAAACAACAACAATATTCAAAGCTTAATAACTTGGTGACTATTAATAAGATAAAAGCATAACTTTTTTTTTTATTTAAAATGTTAATGTGTCAAGAATATTTTACTAAATATGACTGTTAGGATCAGGAGACTTTATAAAAAAATTTAGACTTCATAATTCTTTCAGCAATACTTTTACATACTCAAAGCATAAAATATATTTCTTATCATTTTGAGCATTTTCCCGATTGGAATTGTATGCCTATCTCTTAACTGTTTAGAAATTAGCTATTGGGTCACATTTTGAGTGGGCATCCTATATAACTTGGATGATGGACACTTGGACAATGTTAATGGTGTTAAAAGAGTGTGTGTTTTAAGAACTACATTACATTGGGTAATTCAGTGCTGTATTTTTTTAATGTTCTTATTTTAATTTGAATTATTTGTGAATGTTTCACTTTGTCAATTTAATCATTAAACATTTTTCATGAATAATACAAAATTTTCTAATCACTAATTAATAAATCTATGCAGCTTATTCAAAGGTGCCTATACATGGCCATTGGTCAGAATGGACTTCTTGGAGTGAATGCAGCTCTCCTTGTGGAGGGGGGCTTCAGACTCGTGAAAGGAAATGCAATGATCCAGCTCCACAGTATGGTGGAAGTGAATGTTCAGGTTGTGACCAAGATTTCCGCATCTGTAACAATCATTTGTGTCCCGAACATAGACGTTCAACATCTTGGACTCCCTGGTGTAAAGTTAATGTAACCAGAGATGGATATTTCCAGCAGAGGTTTCGGTTCACCTGCCGTGCCAATGTGCCAGAGGTCAATGACATTCGCATTAGCCACCCAAAGAAAGAAGAAAGATTTTGCTTAGAAGGAAGCCTTAGCTGTTTGGATTCTGGTAAGCATTTTCTGAATGCTGTGTTTGTATATTGCAATTTATATAAATTCATTATTATATTGATTTGAGTTAAAATTATATGGGTGGATATATGAATTAAATATTGATTAATGGTTAGAACTTATCAGAGGAATGACTTAGTCAATGGCATAGTTTGTTTCTACTTACAGAATACAGTAAAACTTTGATTAACTGTCACCATCTGGACCAGGGTTGTGACAGATAACCAAATAGACAGATAGCAGAAATCTCTTGATACATATGCACAGTGGCATGATTTCACTATTGGCTTGGGATGAAAATTAAATCCTTTAAAAGTGAATAATGCAAACATATTGTATTTACTTTTACAACACAATCAATATAAGAGTAGTAATGTGCAGAAATGTAATACCATAAACTTACATTGCTTTTTACTTTTTAGAAGATGGCGGATAACAAACTGACGTTTAAATAATGGATGGTTAATCGAAGTTATGCTGTAATTTTTTATTACTGGTTGGAAACTTTGAACCACTGTTCAGTTTTATTTGTGTGACTAATGTTCACCTTATATTTAAAAATTCGTCTTAAAATATAGACTTAATATGCATAATTTATATGCGTATATCGCTACATATGGATTACTTATTATTGTTAAAAGTGTTGGGTAAAATTGTGGTAAACATGTTGGGAATGCAACATAAAAAGTATATAGCTTTGTTTTTCACTTCACTCTTAGATTTTTTAAATTAATGTAGAAAATGTAAATCTGTGTCTTTCTGTAGTATAAATTTGAAGACTTCTTTTTTGTTTCTAATTTTTCCATTCCTTAAGTTCTTTCTTAAACTCGGGTGAATAAACATTCGTGTAAGCATCATCTTAAACTTTAAAATAACACTGTCAGGCTGCTTTAATTTACTAATTTAGACATTATAAATGAATACCGAATTTTAAAATGATCACTTAATAAGTAGATATGTCTTCTGTAGTTTTTGTATGAATTAGTTACCTTACAAAATTTCATAGAAAAAGGACTTCTTTAACTATGGAATTGCTGAAACATTATTAACATGCGATTTCCTCAAATTCATTGATATTGATGTGCAGAAATATTTAAAAATGTGTCCTGATTTGAAGCATACATTTCCTTAAAAACAGCTAATCACATTTCCTTTTATTTATCACTAGCCGCTTTCGGCAACCAGCTTGTTCGCCGGGAATATGATTTCAATTGCAGGGATGAGATTCTTCCGCTTTTTGGCTGATTTTCCGCTTTTTGGTTATTTTGGAGAAATTCCGCTTTTTTATCTTTTTTCTCTCAAAATTCCGCTTTTTTTTTTCTTTCGGATTTCCGTTTCCCCCCTCAAAAATTTGCTTTTTCTCCCGAAAATTCTGCTTTTACACAAAGAAAAGAAACCTTCCTATCTTCCATTTTCGAATGAAAATTCTGGGAAAATATGCTCGACCGTGTGGCTCAACTCCACCGGCTAGGAAACTAGCTGATTCGTCTTCTACTGACGAATCAACATTATATCAGCAAGCTTTACAAGGATGAACATTCCAACATTCAGTGCCATTCAAAATATTAAGTACCACCTTTTTGCAGAAAACAAAACCTCTGTGGCACATTTTGCAAAAAAGATTTTTTTGCATGAACATGTTGAAAAAAAAAAAGTTGAAAACTTAAGGTCATCTTGTAGGGCGTATCAAGATGAAGAAATAAAAAAATTGAACAAAAACAAATAAACTACATAAAGAAAAAGAAACTCCTGTCAAAAGAGGCAGCTAAAAAGCAGAGAATAAGACAAAAACTTCCAAATCTTCTCAAAATAAAAAATAAAACATGATTTACCTAGGCATTCTAGAGATAATGTAGTCCCGATAACTAAGCCAGTAATTAAACAGAGGGATACTAATGAAGACTGTGCAAAAACTTTAGCCTCTACTGAAAATAAACTTGCAGAGGATGCCAACACATCCTTTATTGAAGAAAAATCTGTCAAAGATAAGAGCCCTCCAAAACAAGGGGTGAAGCGTGTTAATGGAGATCTGTTACCAACAAAAGCCACACGAATAAGAAAACCACTTCAACAATTAAGGAAATGTTTCAAATAGCAATAATGCTAAGTGAATCTGTCATTGTAACTGTACAATTTTTCGACCCCTCTCACTTTATAAGGTGCAAAATCATCGTGCAGTTACTTTGGCAAAAATATATAAAAATAAAAGAAATAAAACAGAATTCAGTATATGATACCTTATTAAAATTTATAAAGAGCTAATACACTTTTCACAATTGCATGAAGCAAAAGAAATTATTTGTCCTTATTTTTATTTATTTTTTGAGCTAACTTTTATCAAAAGGCTATTAAATATAATTCTCAGACTTTTGTTGGGTGAATGTTGCATTTCAGTGATGTACAGGTGGTAAATATGTTTTAATGTCTTAATTTTGTATTTTATGATGCCCCTGACGATGTATAAACTTATTTGTTAACTTTTAATGTGAATGATTTAATATTCTTTTTCTTATTTACACGTACTGAATTATAAAGAATTAAGTTATTAATTATTATAGAGTAATATTTTTCATCATGTTGCATGTTCTGATGTTTTACTTCTTAAAACTTCTTTCGCGTATAAATTATAGTACAAATTTTTTGCTTGCGTATGATTTCAGTCTTTTTGCTTTTTTGCCAATCTCATCCCTGCAATTGAATCTTGCATCATTTTATAATCATGTTTCTTTTAACAACGAATTTTAAACTTCAGATTGTGCTAGATGTAGTTCCTATGTTCTTTTATTGCCCTTGCATCTGTTCTGTTATTGTTTACACAAATGTCCCTAATGGAAGTCAAATAACTGATTATATCACACAACATCTAATTGCAAGTTGTTGTCACCATCGTCACTTTCTTATTCCTCCTGCAAAATATGCAGTTGATTTCAACATTAAATTGGTGCAACACATTTTATGGCTGGCGGCATGTTTGCTGAATTAAAACATGCTTTAAAAAGAATGAAAACATAGCAACCATAATCATTCAGCGTACTGGATATATTTCTTTATATACCTAATATCTCGGAGAGCTTGGTTTACAGATTTCACAAAAATTTTGATGAAATAAAATATGAAAGCAAAATGTATTAAGATATTAGCTCAGCTTTCAACAATGAAAGAGAATTACACAATTATATATTTGTTTAAACAATGAAAACAGTTTAAATTGCATTGCAAGAATGAAAAGTATTGTTGTAAATTATGCCAAAAAATATTTTTAGAAGGTTATTAAAATTAGCAATTAAAATTGTACAGCAACTTAATTGATATAATTGAAAAGGTAACTTTTTGCACTTTCAGATGGCGTAAAAATGGTTTTAGTGCTGTAATATTTTCGGGAGTTATTAAGGAAAAACGCCAAAATGTCGCTTAATTAGAATTCTAATTAAAAAATTTTTAAAAAAACAGTTCGGAGTTGCACATCCCCCCCTCCCCCAAAGAATGTTCTTACCAAATTTTGTAGCTGTAGGTCTATCGGTCTTCCCTGTAGAAGAACCAACACACATTCGCCTTCATTATTAGTAGAGATTATTATTATTGCACATGATGGCAATAACCATCCTATTTTCCATAGTAAAGCACGTGCATTAACTAAAAGTATGTGGCAATTGGTTAATTAATGCTCCCCTTTTCACTTTATTTTTCTACTTCGGTTCATGAACAGTTTTTTTATTCATTGATGGGATTGTGTTATATCTTCGGATGTAATAAATGGGGTTGCAAGTGGGAAAAGTTTAAGAAGCCCTTTGATAGAACTTTTGTGTTGCAATAGGGTTTCCATTATTTAAAGTACTTTCAATATTATCTTTATTGTAGCATTCATTAACATTGATGGTACTTGGTCTGAATGGTCCGATTGGTCGTCATGTTCTGTGAGCTGTGGAACAGGTTTTCAATATAGAGAGAGGGCATGCGATAATCCTCCTCCTTCAGGAAATGGAGCCGACTGTAAAGGTGCACCAAGAATGGAAAGGAAGTGTGAACTTGCTGCTTGCAATGGTACGTTAAAGTAATAATCATATATTAAAGAAAGAATTTGGCAACTTGTAACATGTTTTAAACTGGATGGCATTATTTAGAAGATCCCAGAGATGTATGTTTTAAACAGTGTGTGAAACTGTTTTAAAACAAATGTATCTACATTAAGTATTGCATTATATCTCCAACAATCTGTTGTGAGAATTATAATTTTGTGTGCAGTGAAAGTGAATTGATTCAGATTTGATTCATTCATTAATTGCTTTAATGAAAGAAGCGTAAAGGTTATTTGTCTAGCAAACTGATCTATGCAAAATGACAATCAGGCCTTTATCTGGAGAGAAAGATTGGTTATTATGATAATATAGTATAAAGTTGCCACTGCTAATGTGTCCCACCCTTTGTAAACTCTGCACCATGGGCATTATTAGAAAGCTAATTGAGATGCATCAACTATGTATGAATTGCCACTTTACTGTGAATGTTCACAGAATGGAGCTCCCTCTTGATCTATACTATTTATTTGAAACAGTGTCATGGAGATGACTGTTCATTTCTGTTATTTTGCATTGTGTTAGCTTGCTTTTGGAGGCCATTACGGTTTCAGTTCCCTTCAGTACTTATCCGTCCATTTTGTCTTTAATCTCTTTTGTGGTTTGGAGAAATCATCCTGCTGTATTTCATGTATTCTGTCGTAACAGTTGGTAATGTGCTCCATGCACTCTCCAAAGGTTTGCTGTTTCTGTCTGAAGTGCTGTTCACCATGTCTAACGTCACACCATGTCTCGGAGTACTATGGGTTCATTATCATTACAACAGCTGTTTGTGCCAGGTGTTAAACTATATTATAAATGTGAAATGTAACATAAGTTTTCATGGGGTTTTGTTTTATTTTTTAACCCTATCTTTACATTGGTGTGTTACAGGCGAGTTTTGTTTATAGACAGAATTATTGTCCTGGTATCTTTGAATGCTGCCGTGTCATTAATTTTGTTTGTTGTTAGAACACTGGAAAATCAACTACTGGAGTGGCCATGCTATATGTTAGCATTGCTGTCTCATGGATGAATTGGCAGCAGTCTGTAATTTTCACATCAACAACAGAAACATAGATTTTGGCTGCAAATGAATGTGTCAAGGAAGCAATCTGGTTACAAAATTCTTCAGTCTTGGTAGGATTCAAGATAATCCCAGTGCTTCACGTTTATAGTAGTATAGCAATAAAACTTGTATAGAATCCTGTAATTTATCTACAAATAAAGCATACTGGCATAAAAGCATTTCTTTATTTGTCAAAAAACTGGGAAGATTGACAAGCAATTTATTTCATGACCAAACTCTTGTATAAACCACGACTGGTCAAGGTGTGCAGTAGAATGGGACTTGGATAAACTGTTTTTTAAACAATTGCTTTGCATTTTGTTGCATGCATTGATAAAACCTTATTATCCACTCATGAAAAACACTTCAAATATTCTATGAGGTGATTTGTGAATATGCTCCAGCAATGGATTTCTTTAGATGTACAAAGGATTGAATCTTTTCTCTGTGCACCAGTTACTTCACAGGTATTAGGTCTGAATTTCATGTTGGCCATTTCACTGTTCTTTATATTGTCCTGTTCAATCTCTTGCGAGATGTCTTGATTCCTAGATTTCAGATTTATCGGATATGCTGTACTTTTTCCCTCCTGTTATGGAAAATTTTTGTAATTATTTTTAACGGTTTTGAATTTTTTTTTGTGTGTGTATATATCTTAAAATCATTATGAATAGATCATTAAACCTCATTATAAATGGATCATTTCTGTTATTTTAAAGAGCCTAATTTGTTATTTTTAAATATACCTTCAGAATTTTTTTTCTCTCCCCTCCCGCCTTTTAAAATGTTATTTTTGGATTTGCAGATGATGAAGGATGGGATGAGTGGACTCGTTGGTCTCTTTGTGATTACAATCAAGAGCAACATAGGCAGAGAAAATGTCGAGTTGATATTCCTGGTACTAAATTTTGCTCTGGATCCAGTCGAGAAACACGTATTTGTGTTGATAATGATATCAGAGGTAAAATTTTGATTGATTTTAAAAAGGAATTTTATTATAGTTTGTAGAGTTTGAAAAGGAAATCATTAAAAGAACCGAGATTTATTTCAATTCAAGGTTCAGTATTAAATGAATCAGTGTCATAAGCTCGCATTTGTAATAAACACAGATTCAAAAAAAAAAAAACTATAAAATAATTCTTGTAACTCTCATATACACTATATGCCCAAAAGTATCCGGACACTTTCAGATTTTCACATTTTTTGCAATTTCTCCGGAAAGGTTTAACTTGCTGCCTTTAAACTTCAACCATGTGAATAATAGAATGTAACTCGCATTTTACATTGAAAGTTCGGTCCTGACGGCAATAAAGGGCCGTCTACAAAATGCTGAAGAAAAAAAATGGTTTGGGCCCACCCTGCTTCACAGAATACTGATAAGATGAAACTTTCAGAAATGGTAATGTTTAATGTGCATATTTACAGGAATTTTCGTAAACTCAGCACAAATATTTGGGAAGATTCCAAATTTCCCTCCTGTGTTTTGCTTATAACATGCAGAGTTTTATGCTATATTATATGAAACTTACAGAGAAAATGACAATATGTTACAAAAGCATTTTGGAAAAAGTTGTTTGAATATTACAGGAAATATGTGCATTTTTAGTAAATGTTTTACTGCGCATGCGTAAAACATAGTGTAATTTTTATTTCACAACTTTAAAGCCAAATATATAGGACAACTTATATAAAAAAATTCAGTTCAATATCATTAGTATTCAGAAAGATGTCGGCATTACAACGAGCAGAATTTTAGCTCCTGCCGAAGAGAAGTTAAAAGATGAGGGGTTATACAGAAATTGATATTTTTTAAACTTATACTTTGTTTTGAATTGTATAGTGGTTAGAATTTGCTGAATACATATGAACACATCAATTATGTGCATAACTTAAATTCTAACTAATTAAGCACTATAAATAACAAAAATTTAATTACTTTAATTATATTATTTACATGATTATTAACAAGTTACATATTGTTACAATTTTACAGCCAAATGATATTTTTAGATATATTTCTTTTTTGGTAAAACGATTTTTTTCCTAATTAAATTCTTAAAATATTTTAATAATTTACAAATATATTTTTTTATTCATTACAAATATTACAAATGTTCATGGGTATTCAGCAAATTCTAATGACTACACAATTCAATTGAAGTATTCAAAGACATAAGTTCAAAAATATCAATTCATGTACAACCCCTCATCTTTTAGCTTCTCTTCGACTGGAGCTAAGATTCTGCTCGTTGTAATGCCGATATCTTTCTGAATACTAATGATATTGAACTAAATTTTTTTTATATAAGTTGCCATATATATCTGGTTTTAAAGTTGTGAAAGAAAAGTTACACTATGTTTTGCGCATGAGCAGTAAAACATTATTTACTAAAAATGCTCATATTTCCTGTAATATTCAAACAAATTTTTCCAAAATGCTTTTCTAACATATTGTCATTTTTTCTTTAAGTTTCGTATAATATAGCATAAAACTCTGCATGTTATAAGCAAAAAACAGACGGGAAAATTTGGAATGTTTTTAAGAAAACCTTTATCTTTCTAAATATTAGAACGAAATAGTCGAATTACGAAAATTCCTGTAAATATTATGCACATTAAACATAATCATTTCTGAATGTTTCATCTTATCAGTATTCTGTGAAGTGGGGTGGGCCAAAACCGTTTTTGTCTTCATCATTTTTTAGACGGTCCCCTAATTGCCCTCAGAACCGAATCTTTAATGTAAAATGTGAGTTACAGTCTATTATTCACGTGGTCGAAGTTTAAAGACAGTCCGTTAAACCTTTCCGGAGAAATTCTAAAAAATGTGAAAATCTGAAAGTGTCCAGATACTTTTGGGCATATAGTGTATCATCAGAAGCCTGTGGATAGATAATTTATTAACACAACAAAATGCTATGATTTTGTTGGAATTAAAAAATATATATATATTTTTGCTCTTTAACCCTTTCGGGACGGACGCCCGCTGAAGGAAGCGTGCCCACAGGACGGAAGCAGGCAAGTGCCCACCGGCCAAAGCATTTTCTCCCGCTAAGCCTAACACACATCAAATTTTGTCAAGAAAGCGCATTATATAATAATGCATAAAAAGTGTCCTTTTCATGGAAATGAAATCATTTTTAAATATGTGATGAAAGATATTGTATTCTATTCATAATAAAAAAGTTTAATTAAAATACTTGATTTTTAATAATAAAAATAGTGAAATACACTATAATTGAAAGTGCCTAAATTATTATTAGATTATTGAAGCAAAATATGAAAAAATAAATATTTACATTTAATATTATAAAATACTTCAAGAAAATTTTAATTATTAACACTTCAAAGCCTTATGAAATATCTTATATTTTAATACTCCGTTAATATGGCGAAATGGGAACTGATGTATTAGTACTATCCTCTGAATATTGAGAACTATCTGAAGAACTCTAATAATTTATTGTTTCGTCGTTATAATCGTAAAAATCCACAGAAAGGTCATTTTAAAAATTTACATATTCCCTCTTTGGAAAAATAATGCGTTCTTTTACCCATAACTGCAGAAAAAAAAACTGAGAGGCATAAAATCCCTTGACAGAATATCTCCCATAAAATCCCAACCCAAGCGAGACGAGAAATTATAAACAAGCAATCCAAAATGAGTTAAAGAGCTCTTTAACATATGCTTCTCTTTACACTTGCTAACACGTGTTTCTGTTTATACTCCTGAAAATCCAATAATTCTAATCGAATGATTCACAAACATGTGACAGACTACAATCTGACCTCGGAGAAAGAAATATTAATGTACGGGACCAAGCTTTTGAAAGAAACGTGGAATAGTAACGCCATCTGATAGAAAACATTTTGTTCCAAAAACCAAGCGCATATGTCGGCTCTCGGCCGACAGCAGAAATTTTGCCGTAATGCAAGGATGCGGCGCTCGGCCCTGAGATGAGTCAAGCTGAAACGCACATATGCGCTGCTCATGCTGAGGGGGTTAATTTAGTTTCCTTTATTTTTATAGTACTGTATTTTAATATTTTCAGAATGCCTTAACATTTATTATGGAAAAATAATGGATTAAAAGATCCTGAGATATTGATTTATTAATTGATTTTCAATTTAAAGTTACTATTTTTTTTTGTTTTAAAAAAGGCCTTAACTAGCTATGAACAGTTACAGTATTATGCTTAAAATCAAACTAAATCATTATATATTCTCATATTAACAAGACAAAATACTGCATTTTAAAAAAATGTTAGTGATAAGTGAATGACTATAAAAATATACCTTTACCTGATTTTTGAAAATTATGATAAAATAATATTAATGGTGAACATGTTGGTTAGAATTTATTATTATTGATTTGTAGCTTTGATTTTTAAAATTAAAGGAAGTTAATTTTATCTCTTTTATTTTAGTTAAATACCAAGCTGAAGAATCTCATGTCTTAGAAGAAGATGGTGTTCACATGGAGCATGTCATTGTAGCCTTAATGGGTGGACTTCTTGTAGGCTTAGGATTTGGAGCTTTTGGCATGTACCTCTTCAAACAACGAAAAATCCATGATTTGCCCCACCTCACCCCGAGAACAGCTGATGCCAATCTGTATATGTCAAATTCTGAGTGGAAGGCTTCTCGACCTCTTAACGAAAGTCCTCTGAAAGTTCCTCAAAAAGAAGCCACTATCAAACGAAACTGTAATGGAACCTTAACTAGGAACTTACGGACACCATTATATTCAGAAGAAAGTTTTCGTTCGTAATGCTAAAAACTTCATTCTGAAAATACCAAATAAAAGATTTAATTATATGATTAAAATGAACAAATTCATGTTCATAAGTGAAGAAAATGGTCCAATTCAGCCTAGTCTTTCTATGAAGTCCAGTTTTGTCTTCAACTGTGCCATTGATTTAAAGACTGTGTCTTAGCTTTTATGTGAATAATTTATTTGGTGTGCATAACTCTTTACATGTGCACATAGACTGGAAAACTTCTGCAAATTTTTAGCAATCAGTTTTATGTATATAGTGCTACATCAATTTTTTTTTAAAGAAATCATTTACATTTTGTTGAACAATTCTGTTAAGAATTTTACATTTTCACTGCTGCATTGAGTGTTTTTAAGAGTTCTGTTGGTGTGAGAAATGGATCTTCTGTTGAGCAGAATTCACTATTGTAAATATCATGTTTTCATCAGGAACTGTTCATTGAGACTTCATGTTGCTAGTTGAAATGCCAAATGATTATATTTTCATATACTTTATGAGTATGCAGCTACAAATCCCGTGATATGTACAGGAAGTTTGTCGGCACACATGGTCAGAATTGCATTTGTTGTCTTAGTATGTGAAGCATTTGCTTTGTTTTGTCATTTATTGTGTGAATATTGTAAAAGAATCTATCGTTTTAAATCTTCCATTCAAAGGACAAACGGATCTTTGTAATTATGTATTCTGGATAGTTTTTAGAAATAATTTTTATGTATAAATATTGTGCCATTTGATTGAAGAATGTAACTGAATTCGTTTTTATGTAAATTTTGTATAATTAGGAATTGAACTGTATTCCTTCATCTGCTATACATTAATTTTTTTTAATAATAATAACTATATTAATACTTTATTAATTATGGTGAAAATATTGGAAGTAATCAATGTCTGAAAGAAGAAATATATCAGCTTAAATTTTATTTATTACTATTTATTTATATTGAGTTAGTAGTACCCCTACAAATAGCAAACTTTTCTATAATCAAACTATCAAGATCAAATTTCTGTTAGTTTGATTCACAACTTTAGTTTTGTTGAAGTTTCTGTGTCATTAGTAATTAATAAAAAATATTCATTGCTTCAAATTCATTAATTTTATAGCCCATAATATATTAAAAAATTCCAGTGGTTTATGTATTAATACTTCCAATTATTTATACTTAATTTTTTTTTATTTAATTTGAAATTCATTAGATTCTACTTATGTGGATGTGAGAATATATTTGTTTCTGAGCAATTTTTGTGGTCATGTATTATTTATTTTCAAAAACTTTTGGTTATTGAATTCCATTGGTTTCTATATTTATATTATTGAAATTGTATATGGTTTTTTTTTTTTTTCATTTCATCAGTACAAATTAACTATATAGGGGGTAGGGGGGAAATAGAAACATTTTAACTTTTCATATAAAGGTTTGCCTTTTTTTTTTTTTAAACCAGTCTATGAAAAATATATTGAGGATTATTCCTTGTTTTAAAACAGTATTGTGGAGATGACATTTTTCCATAAGATTGTTAAGAAATATTCTTCACTTTGATTTACGCAAAATTATTAGTATTTGATACTAATATTCAAGTACAAAAAAAAGAAATGTTGTGGCAAACCTTTTAAGCATATGTCCTAATACTAACCGTGATAATATTGAAAATCAATCTTTTTCCAACCTTGCATATAACTGTTTTTATGCATAAATTTTCTATTTTTAAATTTGTAGAAACTCATACTATTGATGTCATTATAGCTGAATATAATTTTTTATTAAATTTTGATATCAAAGTTATGGATGAAAAAGTTCTCTAATCTTTTAAGATTTTTGTTGATGGTATAAATTAGATATCTACAAAAATAATTTTATTTCATAATTTACAACTTTCAAGCAATTTAATTTTAGAAAAATGTGTATTTAAATAGAAATGGGAAATAATCAGTTAGAAATAATGAAACAAAGTTCCGAATTTGACAAAATGAATTCTGCATAGAATATCAGCTTGTATTCTTTTGTAGTTATTACTTCACGAGTTAGTCTGTCAGAGATGTGATAATGATTTTAACATTTTTAGTATCACAGAATTATTGTTGAAGTTTTACTTGTTTTTGTGCTCAATTTTTCAGTATATTCCTATGTTTGTTTAAAACTCCTAAGATGAAGCTAAATGTTTGCTAGACATTTAATTTTTAGCTGAATATTCTGTTACATTTTGGAATTTTTCTAAAAATTAGTGCTATTGTATTTAATATATTAAGAATTTGCCTACTTTTGTATCTATGATAGATTTCTGTGCCTTTCAAAACTTGTAAATGCTTATTATAAAGCAACCAAGTGTGCCTTTTTATGTTCGTTCGTTTCATGTGTTGCATATATTTTTGTCTATTTTGTTTTTAATAAAATTTTCTTTCAAATCTATGTTTTGTTTTTCATACCCCCTTAATATAAATTAAAACAAGTAGCACAAATTCATTTAATTGTAAAATACTGCTTTTATTCCAGGATTTTTAAAAAGAAAAGTTTGTTATTTTCTCTTTAATTGTTAGCTGTGAAAAAAAACCCGAAATTAAAACTAGCCTTGTAGTTTCTAGAAAATTATGTTTCATGATTGCATGTGAAAAGTATTGGTAAAATTTTCTTTTGGATTGAATTGTATGTACTCAGATTTATTAAAGGGAAAATTAGATGATATAAGCATTCTGCTAAAATTTAAATGATTATCACCAAAGTTTTCAGTATCTGAAATTTGTATCGTTCTTTTATTAAGTGAATTAATATTCTCCCTTTTTTGTAAATTTTGTTAAGTAATAATCCTAAAAGCTTTTTCTGTGAAATAAAATTGAAAGTTTAACAAATGCAAGAGCTTTAGGAATTCTGATTATAAACGAACTTTTTTCAGTTCAAATTTTTGCACCCAAGAGTTTGTCACATCATTGTCTGGACTTCATTACAGTTAATAAAGACATATAAATTTTTGTGAAGCATAAAACAAAATGTCTGTTGGTAACCCTGGAATCGCCTTCTATCTTTCAATGCAACTACGAACCTATACATTCAGCGTGGATTTTTAAATTAGTATCAGTATGCTAAGAGCCACATTGAATGAATTCAACCACAGTCACTCAGCTCGAGTCCAACAGAGCATTTATGGATAAAATCAATTCTGAGCTCAAGAATTGCAAAATGAGTAGCAAAGAAATGTTCCAAGCTCTGGTGTACCAGAGGTATAGAACAGAAACTTCATAAACTAAAGATTTCCGATAACAATCCTCTAGAATGCTCTAGAGAATTTATAAAAATCCCAAGTGACCCCATCTACCAAAGAACTAAAAACAGCAGAGAACTCCATACAACCAGCATATCTTCACAACTGTAAGGATTGAAAAATAATGATGTAATATAGCAAATATTTATAATAAATGAGAAACAAAATAATACTATTTATTTATAGATGATATGTAAAACAATCGAGTGAATATTCAAACAAAAGCAATAATAGTTTTATTGATGAGTCGGATCGCAGAGAAGAGAAGAAGGATTCTTCTCTGTGAGTCAGATTTAGAAAGTTGTTGCCAAATACTAAAACCAAAGGTTTATTGTTAACTTCTAACAGAAAAGAGCCAAAGCTAGTGCTAGACAAGCTGCAAATAACTTACTGTGCAAGGAATTTTGCAAAAGGACTATGTTGAGACAAACCACTCTGTAGTTCAGTAAATTCAGTGTATGTTGTAGGAAGTGGGTCATTTTATTTTATAATTCATATTCAAATGTATCGCTTTATTGTGATACAGGTCATAATCCATTTTATACTGGATTATTTATTATGAATTTGGACGAAGCTGTAGAGCAATGACTTGGAAATGTTGTAAATACATCCTGTGGCCCAGAAATAATGGCGATGTTGGTACATCACAATTCTTGTGTACAAATATTCGAATTTGTCAAACATTACATGGTGAATGCTCCAGATATAAAATTACAATGCATAACAGAATTCAAGGGAATTAAAAGGGGGGGGGGGTAAATTGGGTGGCGAGTTGAACATGAATTTCTTACTCATTTTCAACAGGCATTTTTTACATCGCACCCTAGGGTCGGCTGGAAACCCAGGAATACTGGGCCGTTTCGAAAATTTACGTGGTCGGTGTTAGAGAGGATTTTTGTAATGAGCAGGAACTCAACGAATCAATAGGGATGTCACCAGCTACTGAGATGAAGCACGAAACACTCACCTACTTTAGACACACGTTTTTTAACATCGGCCGGAGAACCCCTCTTGTGAATGTGTCCATTAACGTACTGAAGGGCAGTATGCTTCAATACAAAACCCGTTCTGCCGCTCTCCGTAGTGGGAAAGAAAACTCAATCGTGCTTCTGAAAATTTTCGAGATAAACAAAATTAAACAAGCAATACACAGCTTCTGAGAAAATAAATTGCTTACTGAAGCATTGCTTCATTAGCTTCGGTCGAATGCACGCCAATGAAATCTGTATCAATAATTATCCAATGGCTGCTAGGGATACACAAATCCAACCTTTCTTCAAAAAATTAATAATATTGATGATTCTGCTGCAAAATTAAAATATACGATAAGCAGGTATGCAAGAGGAGCTGAAACGCCGTTCTTGTTTTTGTTGTTGCTCGTTGCTTTTTATTTTTAACGAGAAATAAATAAGAAAAATTACAAAAACCACCTTAAAGAACAGTGCGATTTTTTCACCCAAGTTAAAACGTTCCGGCATTGCTTCATTTGCGACTACACCACTGCCGACAAGATTTTAATATGATAACCAAATCGATTATCGAGATAAAAAAACTGATAAATCGATTTATCATATTAAAAAAAAAGAAGAAATCAAGCTCTTAAAAAATGAAAAAGAAATTCTTGAAAATGATAGTCTTTAATTTTCCAGAATTTCTACGGCTATTTCACAAAAATACCGTGTTTACTTATTTAAAAACCGAAATCTAGCCTTTTATATAAAAAATAAGGTTTAAAACGAAGCGAAAAAAATAATGATAAAAAAAACGCACTGTAGGTATGGGTACATTATTTGATTTCAGGTGTCTTTTTTAGTCTCTCTTAACCCATTATCTGCCATTGTCCCTTTTTTGGGACGCTTGTTTTCCCCTAAACAGTGCAATTTTTAGCTTTAATTGTTGCATCTGAATGTTGACCTGACTGCTATAAAAGGTGCAAATACCATAAAAAATATTTTTTTTATAATTAAAAGAGAAAGAGTCAGTTGGAGTAATTGGGAAAGATTTTTGGAGATTGACATTTTTTTTTTCTCTTTAAAAGGATAGAATGCGATGGGGAAGAGTTCTATATTTTTTGTGAGTGCATGAACGTATTCTGCCTGGTTCATTAAGCAATGCCTCCTTTCAAAAATAATTTATTAATTAATCAAACTCACTTTCACTTATTTTACCCCAGAGACGGGATAATTGGAGACACGTATTTCGGCTTCTGATCACAGTAACAAATTAATTTTAAGAGAATATATATGAATGATTAGAAACTACTGTATATTGCCTCAAAATGCATTTAAGTGCCTTTTCCCAATTATCTCAAAATACTGCTTTTTGAATAGTTTCCAGCAAAAATACTTATATTTCCTGGAATATCGCTTAGAAGCTATTATAAATATTTACTACCTTCAATTTGGTGTAATTTATAATCATTCTAACTCAAATTGGAAAATAAATTTTTATAGAAAAATGAAATGATTGAATATTATAACACACTAGAAGGAAATAGGTAAGACTTAAAAATCACACATAAAAATTAATAGAAACAAATAGTTCAATTTAGAAGTACAAAGTAGATTTTCCACTTGAAATAGAATGCTTTATTCACTATTCTACTTTTTTTTTTTACACTACCTGAAAACTAAATGCTTCGACACTTCTTTCCTACAAGCTGCTTCAAAGATACGATCTGGGAGTATAGTTTTCTTGACTCTCGGAAATGTCAAACTGAGCATTCATCACCGAAACAAATTTTAATGTAGCCATATTGGTAGTCCTCAAACCTGTCGTATCAAATTCACCATCAACTCCTTGAACTCCGCAGACGTACGAATAATGCGTCTTCATTCTGGCGCCTCCATCGTTATCGATCAAAACAAACGTATTCGTTGAAAAATCAGCTATGATCGATTCCAGGTGAATTACTTCCACCATCTCCGCAGCCTCCATTTCTTGTTGAAAAGAGCCAAAATCCTCAACTTCAGATTCCGCCATAAATATCGCGTTTTCTTCTTTCTCGTCATCAGTTTCTTCTTTTCTACCATACTTGAAGTCGGACGGCTTCATATCATCTTTAACAAACATCTTTCATACGTAAAAATTAATGTGTATGTAGATCACATGGTAAATTGTTTTAAAACGTCAGTTGTTTTGTCATAAAACAGTGAACTTTACTGATGAGACACAACGTAACCACGTTTCTAGATTTAAAATTGCTTCCTATCCAATAATAAACTATACCAAATAGATAAAAATGTAGGTTTTTGTTACATTAGAAGCCTGTTCCCAATTACCCCGCAGTAAAAATCGTCGGGGGTAATTAAGAACACCAAGCTGTTCCTCAAGAAGAAATCCAAAAACGAATATTGAAGTTTCCTCGTAATCAATATATCCTACAGATCTAAGAAATATGTTAATTAGCAACTTAGCTTGCATATAACCGGCGTAGAGAACGAAAAATGAAACTTAAGAAATTTTGATTTCACTTTTATGAACACGGTTGCAATTAAAGGTAACAAACGTTACCAAATAGCATTAAAAAAGTAGAAACGTGTTTTTCTTCTTCCTCTAGAGTGTCTTAACCAAAGCACATGCTTTTCGGTTTCCTAGGGTCTCTAGTGCGCTCTGTAGTGACCGTTCCCAATTGCTACTTGTTTCCAATTTCCCCGCTTGATCCTAATTCATTTTAATGAAAACTAAATTAATCAGTTTAATTAAAAAATCCAGAAATAACGTTTTCTTTTATATTTCATTCACGTTATTATATTATCCTAGTTTTTTTTAAAAGTGAAATAATAAAGTTTTGGCGTATATTGGTTTAAAAAATTTTAAAGAGCATGACGGTTCATGAAGTATTAGAATTAACTGATATTTCGAAAGAGTTCCTCTCATTTAAATTGAGATTATTTTTTTTATTAAATCACTTTTCCGCAGTTGTAGTAAATCTATTGACCAAAGATAATTCGTTAATGGTCCGTCAGAAACAGTAAGAAAAAAATCGTCTCCACAGAAATAGGCAGTGTTACGAAAACATTTCTAAAAAAAAAAAACCAAAAACATTGAAAAAAAGGGACTTTTATTTATGTTAGTCTAAATGTCTCGCATTTGAGTGCACTTTAGTAAATGATTTAGCTGTACTTAAAGATTTTTTTTTTTGTCTTTTTACCTGCATGAATGTATGCCACTTGCATACGTTCGATCATTATCTAATCGATCATCTACAACTCAGTGAAAGGAAAGTAATATCGGCAAAATAAAATAGCACACATTAAGCCAAGCATAGAAGAACCTGGAGATTGTAAGATAGATGCGATGAAACTTCTCGATAGAGAGACTGTTTAAAGCGAGATATTCTAATTTCAAAAAAAAGTGGGATAGGTAAAGAAAGAAAAAAAAAAGACTTAAAAGGGAAAAAAAAGACTTAAAAGGAAAAAAAATAGATTATGTCATTTAAAAAATATTACTCATCTAGAGCAGCGGTTCCCAAACTTTATTTTCTTCCGCTCTTCTTGATTAGTGTTTTTTTTATTTTTGAGCACCCCTTAATGCCATACCTCCCCCCCCCCTCCCCTCCAACCATCCCTTCGGGAAAAGAAGCTTTTATTAATAACTTTAAGGGCCTAGGTTAGCTTAGAAGTCAAACGACTGGAATTCGCTTAATAAAATCTGTAGGATTTATTTCTGATCTTATATTTTATACCTTTTTTTTTATAATAGAATTAGTTACAATAGTATTACTAACAATTATAACAAATACTTATCACGATAATCAACAATTGAAATGGAAGACAATTTCAATGCAATCCCTGAGATAACACATTTCATGGAGATAAGTTCTATACAATTAAGTTCAAATGAAGACAGCTATATATAATCTTATGTCTGAAACTACGTCAGCTTTACTGCAATGTTTGTTATCATTATACGCAGAAGACGAAGATTTTCTTTCCATAAATTATGTATTCGTGAAAGCTATTAAATAATTCATTGCTTCAACATTGAGTTCTTGGTGCTCTTCTTTCGCTGCTACCCACCACCGCCATTTTACAGCGCCCCCTCCCCCAGTCTTCGTGAACGAGCACATGGGCAGGAAATGGGAGGAGTCTGTGGACTAAACTAGCTACCGCCACTACCATTCTCACAGGCTCGACGTCCTCGAGACCTCCAACCCAGCCTCCTTTGACCTCAGGACACATTATGTCGAAACAATCACGTGCCCGTAGCCATCATCCTCTGCACTTCACCGACCCCACCGGGCCACACAAACATCACCGACCCCACCGGGCCACTCAAACATCACTTTGACCCACCGGGTACTCAAACATCATAACGACACCACTAGATTTTGAACATCAACCGACCCCATCGGGCCACACAAACATCACCGACACCACTGGGCCTCACACTGTAAGGTAAAACAAAATTTACAAGAGAATTTTTTTTGAAAAAAACTACCCAAACTGATTTCAAATTTGTCTATTTTGGAGGATGGCTAGACACTTCTGTTTCAACTGCCAGACCTGGAGATTGGAGTTTTTGACTGCCCCCAAAGCTTGAAGTGATAAGGAGTCCGAAAAAATACGAACTCGATCCCAATATCCCATCTTTTGAATAAATTCCAGGGCCATGGCAATGCTTTGAATCTCTGCCTGGAACACAGACGCATGATCAGAGATACGACACTCTTCACTGTGAATTTCCTGACCATGGTAGTAGACTACCATTGAAGAGTCCACTCTGCTGTCCTCTACTGCGATCCGTCTGTAAATATCTCAACATCCGATCCTGATGGGTTATTTATCCAAAAGGAATAGGACGCCATTGCAATGGGTGGAGGTCAAAAATGTCTGTCCTATTTTCAAAATCCCTAAAATTAAGTGAAGCCGGGCTGATATTGACGTTTTGTTTCAAAAACAAAGCAAGAAATCTCGAAAAAACATCTATAGACTTAAGATCGAGGGGGAGAATGCCTGCGATCACTTGCAAAGCGACGGTAGAAACCTTGCGAAAAGCCCCAGTTAACTTTATCAACGGTCTCCACTGAATGCTGTTAAGCGTGTTTTTGATCTTTTGCAAGTTTAAACGGTGGCCCCAAGCCCCGTGACCGTAAAGAATAAAGGGCTCGATAGCACCTCTGTAGATTCTGTAAAAAAGCTTAGCATGCCGAGAATAAAACCTCTCAGCAACTGTTGAAATTCTATAGGACAGCAAGTCCACCTTACGCCGAACTTTATTGAAGTGTTCAGTGAACGTGAGACTGCTGTCCCTCCACAACCCCAAGTAACGGAAGTTATTCGAAACAGTTACTAGTTTACCGTTCATCCTCACTCTCGGAGGGTCTAAAAGACTTAGTCGACCTCCAAAAGTGATAGGAAGAAGAATGGTTTTTGAATCGTTGAACAGAAGTTTTTGCTTCGAGCCTCATTTTACAAGAGAGCCAGCGTACCCCTCTCTTCTAAGTCCTCTTTTGTATGTCCTCTGACAACAAGAATAAGGACGTCCGGAAAGCTCTGCAGAAAACATCCCTCCGGGAGTTTCTCATCCAATGCGGTGTCTAGGACAATGTTCCAAAAGAAGGGTCCACTACAAGAACCTTGCGGAACCCCTCTTTCCGCGGGAAAGGAGCAGTTTTGGCCATTGTGGCTAAATTCCACCGTGCGATCGCTAAAATAATCTCTAACCAGGGAAAATATGTTAAGTGGACACTGCGCAATGGTCAGCTGGTGCAGGACGCTCTGCCTCCAAACGGAGTCGAATGCTCCAGCGACGTCAAGAGAAAGTCGACACACCTTACCTTTATTTTCCATGGCTGACCTGATATCTTCCCAAAGAGAGTGATTCGCGGTCTCACAGGACCTCCCAACCCTGAAGCCGTGCTGGCACTCATGCAATAACCCATTTTGTGAAAAAAGGTGCGTGAGCCGCTGTGTTACAAGCTCGTCCAGAGTTTTGCTAAGCACCGAAAGAAGGCAAATTGGTCGATAGGAATTGGCCAAAGTTGGTTCCTTCTATAGTTTGTTCAACAGGACCAGTCGCACCTTTTCCCAAGAATTTGAAAAGCAGCGCAACCGGAGACATTTGTTGAGTAACACCAACAGGAGTCTTGGACATCGATTATTGATGCTTTTCAACATTTTTACAGTAACTTCATCAGGACCAGGGGCTTTCTTCGATGCCATGGAGTTCACAATGCCTTGAATCTCTCAAAGAGAAAAGGGAGGAGCCAAATTTGTATCGTTGTAAGTATTCACCAGCGTTCTGACGGTCTTTTGTTCTGGAGATTCAGAATTTTTCCTCATCTTTGGGATAGAGACGTTTGACTATTACTTGAACCGTTTCTTCCACAGAGGAAGTAAACGCGCCATTTTCATTTTGGACCCTCTTAAGATAAAATTTTTACGGAGTTTCTTGCTGGCAAGCTTGTAGGGCAACTGGAATGGATTTCATTTCGTGATCTGTAAACAGGTTTTCTCAAAACTGGCTCTGCTTTTGCTCTTTATGAGGTAATTATACAGTGCTGCTTCCCTTTTGAAGATTTGTCGTCTAGTTTGGCGTTCAGCGGTGTGACGACAGCGAAGGAACCTTGCTCTAAGGGCTCGGGTCTTTTTACGCTGTGTCTCTAGTTCGCTGTCCCACCAGGGGATTTTGAGAAACGGCGAGTTACGTGGAACACAAAATGTACTTGCTTGCTGAATAAATAAATTAAGACGCTCGATCCACCAATCCAGCTGTGCCTTGGTCTTGATGTTCTCCATTTCAGGCTCAATCTGCTTGAAAAAGTCCTTTGTCGCTTTCAACAATTTGAACAGCTGTCTTTGGTTTAACCAAGGGTGACCAGGAGGGAGAGGGTCGCAATTAACTCCATTAGTATTAAAAGTAATGGGGTTATGATCGCTCCAGGTTGTACGATGCACATCCCAACTGCCCTTTCGGTGATACGGCGATTGGGAAGAGAGTGCCACGTCAATCCAACTTTTACCTCTTTCCATCACAAAGGTGGGGGGGGGGTAGAAGTGGAATCGTTCCAAATCAGCAGGTTTCGGTTGAGAATCAGTTCAATGAGTGGGCCATCCTCATCGTGAGGACGATGGTCAGACAGTTCCGGCCCCCAAAGGGGCCGAACGTTAGCATCACTTGCGATCAGAACGTTCCGGGTTTGAAGAGAATCCAAAACTTCTTCAAACTCCCTCACAAGCCTGGTCTGAGCAAGTGAAGGGGGAAATAAAAGGTGACAATTGTGGCACAATCATTCCCAACCGCCAAATTCACTGCAACTACGTGATCGCTAATGTGTCTTGTTCCGGACAGCAAATAGGACCTTACCGGGCTTTGACAAAACAGTAAGCCAATTGAGAGGCAGGCCGTACACCTCCCCCTTTGACCAAGTATGGTTACTGCTGAAGATAAACATCCGGAAAATTGGGAAAAAACAGGTTGGGCAATTCCTGGGTGCCGACTTGCGAACGACCCAGGTTGCCCTGAAAAAAAGACCAACTAAACAAAGAAGAAAAACTATGGGGAATAATTGGTGTGCTTTCTGATCTGCTCCCGTTCCCTCAAAAAAAAGGGGGCACTTGTCAGAAATTGCCGTATGGTCAGTTTTAATTTTTGGACGATTTTTGTTTCTGATATTAAAATCTCTACAGTTTCGGCAGACCGATTTTTCTTTTGTACAATCTTTAAAAGAATGTTCCCCGGGGCACTTTGAGCAGAGTTCTTTTGAAGCACTACAGTTGGTTCGAACATGCCCAAACTTATGACATTTGAAGCAGCGGGTGGGTTCAAATTATTCCCTAAATTTAAAGGAACCGAACCCCCAATGAAGCCGCTTTGTGTCTTTTGTGGACTTAAAAGTGACAGGGTCCACCGAGAGCACCCAGTGTTGGTAAGATCCTTTGCCCTTTCGTCTGAAGAGCACTCTAATGTCGCCGTCTGGAAACGTGTTAGAGGTCTTCAATTTTTCAATGAAGTTAGGCCTCCTCCATCGTTTTACCTCCTGCAGATTCAGGGATGTCATAAATTAGTATTTCATTTCCGAGGCTCCCTAGCAGAACAAAAGATTCTCGGCTCCGAATGGGTATTGATTTCTGTTTCCAGTTTCTTTGCCATTTCAATTGTTTCTGTTCTTATAATCACCCCTTTCCCATTAGCTTCTTGACAATTGAGAGTCTTAACCCCAAGGTTGCGAGGACTGATTTTTTCTTCCAGCATTGTTTTCAGGATCGCTGAAGATGCGACTGATTCCGCCACTGGTTTTACAATAATTGTGGGAACGTCCTGCCTAGGTTTCAGCTGAACAGGTGGTTTCGGCTGGTTTGGAGGTTTCGGTGAAGTCTTGGCTTGGGGCCTTGACTGTTGACCTCCCTGCTTTTTTTTTTTACTAGGTTCCAAGGTGGGGCCTGGAGATTTCAAGTCCCTGGTTGGGCAATTGACGGGGCATGAAAAGTTGACGGACATGGTAAGACAGGTTGAAAGTTACTCACTTTTTGTGCGTACGTTGTATGAGTGGCAGTGGTGTTTGCTGCCTCATACGCTTGCATACGAATATTTAATTCCGAAAACTTCTGGTCTATTTTTATCATAAGAGTCATAAGTCGTCCCGCTAGCTTTTCTTCTATTGGAAACTCCGAAAGAATAAACAGCAGCTCATCTTTGCTACTAAAGTCATTAGTGGGCTGCAGCAACTTGGTGGGAGTACATGGAATTTCCCCCGCTCAGAAAGATTTTAGCTGTGCCCGTCGAAACCGGGGTATTTGGAACGTAAAAATCGGGTATTTTTTTATA
Organism: Araneus ventricosus; assembly: GCA_013235015.1. NCBI lineage: Eukaryota > Metazoa > Arthropoda > Arachnida > Araneae > Araneidae > Araneus > Araneus ventricosus. The sequence goes on along the minus strand of BGPR01000736.1, from coordinate 119,161 downwards.
AAACTCTGAGAAGATCTGAGAAGCTGGCTTTCTTGTTTTCCTACTTTTTTTTCATTAGCCACTTTCTTTCCCAATCCACCAACAGGGCCTTTGTTGAGTTTCTTTTTGTTTCCTCTCACCTTTCCAGGTCGTCTCCGTTTCGTTCCTGCAGGAGGATCTTCGTCCATCCTAGCCTCCTTTGTACCCGTAGCAAAGTTTGGCTGAGGCACGAGTTTATCCTTGAGGTAATATTGCTTAAGCAGATTTTCTTGGCCAGCCTGGGGCGTGCCTGGAATTTCATAATACTGATTTGAGTCAGTTGTCCCATCTGAAGAAACATCAGAGTGAACTGACTCTCCATCATCTTTGAAAAGTTCCGACTGGGAAGGAGGACCATTGTCTGCCACTCCCGCTGCTGCCAAAGTGTCATCTGCGAGTACCAACTTAACAGTCTCCTTGTCTGCAGCAGGAAGCGCCGATGTGGATGCCTCAGGGTTAACCTGAAAGGGAGTGTCGCCCCAGGGAATCGCAAATGGCTCTTTAACCTTGCTGTATTTTCCCATTTTCCGAAGGGAAGATCCTTTTACACTATCCGTCTCCATATTCTCTGGTAAAATCTTTTTCTTTCTACTCAATCGATTCTTTTTATCCGTTTTGGCTTTTACAACAATTGTAGACTCTGAGTTAAGCGCTTTAATCTCAGAATCCTTTGTTGTAGCCATAGTCAGAATTTGGGAAGGGGGTTTGCTCTTCTATTTGCGGAAGATGGCGCCAGAAACTGACCCCATTCCTCTGAACCCACATACAACCGCACACAAAAACAGCAAGCTGCAGACACCCATACGTGGGCCCCTGGAGTCTAAAGAGTGAACTAACAGGGCCCTTCGCCTGATTAGAGAGCTCCAACGTGCTCTTCCTAAGCACAGATCTAGTGCCTCCTCCAGTCCGTACTTTCGCATGGCACGGATTCGATCCTGGAGGAGTTCTCGAAGGAGTCGATTCCAACCCAGCCCGCAGTACCAGACGTCACCCCTTCTATGAGCAAGGGCGCAAAATAGGTACCGACAACACCGCGCCACTCCGAAAGGATCCGCCCGATGCACCAACATCTCAGTTCTGCCGAAGGGCCCGGGTCACCCCGCGGTGTTCCCAACAGCGGCAAAAGATGCGTACCATTGACGGTAGATACACTTCGACTTCCTCTTTCTCGGTATTGACAGTGTGCCGACCACCGCACCCGGGCCCACAGGCATCGGGATACGGAATTAAACAAGGAACAGGGTCGTCTGTCTGACGAAAACAAAACCCACCACTGATAGGTCAAAAGACAAAAACAAAAGAACTGACAACTTCAACAAAAAACCTTGTCATAGCCAAAAAATTAAATGCAGCATCTGACAAGAACAAACAAACTGCCAGCACGACGCCAACAACCTTGTTAGCAACAAAAAACCGGGTCATAATTTTCTTTGAAGAACCGAAAAAAATGCCTAAAAACAACAGAGGTTGTTGCCATCCCCTGCCATGCAAAGTACATTAACAAATTAATGCAAAAACGTAATTACATAATTAAAAAATACAATTTAATAAAAAAATGAAAAACGACAATAGCAGTTCCGACGATGCTGCTGCCAGCAACTAAATTTGTGTCTAAGAGACAAAAACCGGGTCACGTTTAAGTTTAATTAGCTAAAACTCATCAAATAAATGACGAAAACAGTTGAAACACAATAACACAAAGCCAATAAAAGAAAACTTAAAAAATTCCATGAAATTAAAGAAATAAAACATTGAAAAAACCACCCTTCAAGCTCAACAAAAAACACCAGGAAACAATAAGGAAATTGCTCTAAAGCGTCGCTTGGAGAACATTCTTTAATCCAAGCCAAAAGGCCTTTCAACTGTCAATTTAACTAATTTTAATCTTCAAACAATCAAGCAAGCAAAATTGAATGACTTAAAAATTCGCTGACAACAAGAAACATCGGTCCGGCAACTAAAAGCCAGGTCACGTTTTATTTTTATAAGCTATAATTCTTCAAATAAATGACGTAAACAGTCAAAACAAAGAAACACAAAGCCAATTTTAGAATACTTCAAAAATTAATTTATATATATATATATATATATATTATAATATATATATATAATATAATATATATATATATATACATTGAAAAAAAATTCATCATGCACAACAGAACAACACCAGGAAACAATATCAAAACTGCTCTAGTGCTTCCCGGAGTGAACATTCCTAAATTCAAACCAAGCCAAAGGTCTTTTAACTGTCAAATTAACCGAAAAAACTTGCCGAACAATCAAAGTAAAATGACTTCAGAAATCGTTGACAACGAAAAACGTCGGTGCGGCAACAAAAACGGGTCACTTTTTTATTTTCATTTTCAAATTTCCAGGTAATTGGGTGCAACAATCAGTTGCAATTTAGATAGCACAATGCTATACAATACTAGTTACAGAATACAATTCAGTTTCAAAAAAGAGAGCACGATTCAATACAGTTGCAAAAAAAAAAAAAAAAACACGATTCAATACATTGCAATAAAAAAGCACGATTCAATACAATACTATTTACAGGATATAAAATGATGTTTAGTAAAAAGTCAAAAATTGTGTGATCGAAAACATCGTCCACAAAACATGTCTAGTAATAAACAACAACCCATCAATCCCAAACAGTACAACACTAGAAAACAATAACAGAATGTCAAGAAAACAGAACCAATTTGCAAAACAATCAAGCAAGCAAATTTTTTTTTTTTCTTCTGAGAAATCGTAGACGATTAGAAACATCGGCCCGGCTTCAATACTGTGGCAGGCAACAAAAACCGGGTCACCTTTTTTATACAATAGCAAATTAACAGTCAATTAAGCGAAGCAATCAGTTGCAATTTAGAAAACACTATTCAATACCATACTAATTAAAGAAAGTGTAATTATTTTTTTTTTGAAAACGTCAAAAATTTATGATTCAAAAACATCTTCCAAAAACATTTCCAGCAACATCAAGAGTAAACAACATGGCGAAGGGGGCGTTTCACCAACAGAAAGCACACATTCAAAGAATTAGATTCAATATAGAATTACTAATAACAATAATGAAACAGCAAAATCAAAAAGATAATAGCAAAAGGCATCGAGATCATTTGTCACTATTCAATATCCAAATTTCATCCGAAATCTTAAAACATTCAAAGAAAGTAAAACAGATTCTGCATGGCACGATACAGGTGGGCGCAGCGAGAGAGAAGATTCATATTTGGAGTACAAAAAGTGAAAATGGAAGGAAAAAATTTCCAAAAAAGGCTTACCCCACCGTAAGGGAACACTTTAGACATCAAAACAGGTCCTAACTCATCACTTGCACCACGTAATTCACCCCAAAACCTTCTTACTGAGCTCTCAAACACGCAACCCACCTGCTCGCCGCCATCTTAGTAGTAGTTTCGCTGCTAGGATTTCTGAATTTTTTGCATAACTTTCACTTTTCACATGAACTTGGGGAAACAAAATTCTATAATTTTTTTTTTCCATTTTAATCCCTTATATTTTGAGTATTCTACCTTTAACATTATTTTCTCATACCACTAACTGTTCCGCCGCGTACCCACAGGAGTTCGCGATTCCAATCTTTGGAATGTACGCGTACTGCTGGTTGGAACCTCTGATCTAGAGTATTGTAACAAAAATCGTTCTGTGGGTGTATTGTGGAAACAGTCCAACACGCAGGAGAATGACGGTTTATTCACAAATATGCAGGAAAAACACGTAGCACAGGTAACAGGAACAATACCTCTTATACAGATTAGCAACACAAACAGACAACAATTCACTAGCAATAACAGTAACGGCACTTTCAATAACGCTCAACTCACCGGCTTTCCAAGTCGTTCCAGTCGATCAGCACACACCCTGTGATCCAACGCGGTCCTTTTTATACTCTCCCTGATAGGCCGTGACGTCACATGGAATCATCTAGTACATTCAAGCGTATCTCCTCTTCTAATAGAGATATCGATAAAAGGATCGCATTTTCTGGAATCTTCGATTTGTCGCCAAAGTCACAAAATTAATCGTCAAGTTCGCCGCCAAGGACAGGGTCCAGGCCTCTCCGCTGCCTGTCATTCTATACCTTACTCCTGTAAAGCTCTCTTCCCAACCATAAGACTAGTGAGGCTGGAAACCGACATAACATTTTTATAATAGTATGGAGTAGGACTATTTTTACATCGAAACGCGTTTTTCTCTAAATGGAAATATTTCTTACTTGATAACTTACCCCCATTTCTCGAAACTGCTGCTCATACACACGTAATTTTTTATGAAATATTCATTATGTTCATAATATTTATTGAAATTAGCATTTTTCAAAAACTAAAAAAATATAGTTCTTCAAATTTTTTTGCGAAAGTCAAAAGGCCGAATTTCACAATGTCTAAAACAATATTTTTTAAATTAATAAAAAATTCAAGATTTACCATCAGCTAATTTCAGTATAATGAGAAAGATGTACTCGCATAAAATTTTTTTGATATGTTTATGTACTGTATTTTGAGACAAGATACACTGAAAATGACCAATTTAACATTGTTGTTATAGGGCACCATCCCCTAAAGCTCTGGACTTGAATTTGTGTTACGGGATTTGAAGCAACAGAGGCTATTATTCCCTACTTCCAGTTAGATGCAGTGCTAATCATTCCAAGAAAACTGAGCAGAGTTCCATAGCAAAGATTAAACCAGTCCTTGACAGTATTATATATATATATATATATATATATATATATATATATATATATATATATATAAATCCCAGCGGTAATTCAGAGCACGTCGAAATAGAGTAAACAATGGATCGGAACCGCTTGTTGCCAAATGGATGCAGCTAATCAATGTCGAAGTACTTCAGAGTTTGAACAAAGATGAGAAGATGATTCTTGTTGACAAGAACATGAGACAAAAGTACATCATAAGTGATGTTTGCAGAAACTATATTTAGTTTTCTCCAGAGTAAAACTCTAACAGATGCATATTTTTGGCACCTTAATAGAATGTGAGAGATGTCATTTATTTCGTTGCATACTCTGCACAAAGGATCAGGATGGAGGTTGAATCTAGAAAGAAGACCTGGGGTTGTAATAGTTTTGCTAATAATCTATCTTGTACTCGGTTACCAGTCCATTTAGAAATGGTTAGAATGTCCGGGATGTTTCTAATCAATAATTGATATTTACTTTTATGGTAGTTTTCTTCAGTTATTTGTAATGATTGCTTTTTAAGGTGGGAAAAGATGCCTTCTGAGGCAATCCAATCTATATAAGGTGAAAAATCTGATACTTGCTTTGCGATAGAGTCTGCCTTTTCATTCCAAGAAACCCCAGAATGTCCAGGAACCCACAAAAGTGCAATTTTTTGATTAAGATTTTTCCGGATATGGATTTTTGCAGCCAGACGCTGTATGACTTTTGGAGAGTGGAAAGATATGTTTTTCAGAGACGAAAGAGCCGAAAAACTGTCTGAGAGGATTAGAATATCTGTTTCCGGAATAACGAGTTCATCCAATGCTTGGCATATCGCTAAGACTTCAGCAGTAAAAACAGAATTTAGAGGGTGAATACGATAACAAAATTGCCGTAAACAAGAAAAACCCGCAATGGAGGTGTGACAGTGAGATTTAGAACCGTCAGTGGCGATGATAAAATGATTTGGGAAAAATCTTTGGATGCATTCAATGAAATCAGAGGAGATTAATGAAGAAGGAAGGTCTTTGTTTTGAAAATAAAAGTCTTTAAGAAAAATTTCACATACATTTGGGTTGCAGTGTGGAAATATGGGAAGAGAAATTATATGGTCTGGAATGCAACTGAGGTTGCGAAAAGTGATTCTGAGAGACTCTGCATCTTTTTCGACCAGTTGTGAGTAAATTCTATCAGGGGTATGGAATAATGCAGAAAAGGGTTGAGTCGCGATTTGTTTAATAAAAAATTGCATCGCTAACCGCTTAATTTTTCCAGACAGTATTTCCTGCCCTGTTAGCTTTAGCAAGATAAACATTAGGCGTCCAAATTGGAACTCCGAGGGCTATTCTAAGGGATGTAGTTTGTATGACATCCTTAAAGCTCATTCCACCTCAACCCCTTTGCGTTTCATTCCGTCACAGTCACAGTTTCCTGTCACGCAAACCTCCCTATTGAATTTTTATTTCAAAAGTCTTGTTATCGACGAGAGTGTGTTCAACACCTTTCGCAGAATTGACAGTGAAAAGTTCGTAGAGGTGTCACAGTTACGAGATCAGGTTTTCTTATAAATGATTTATTATTAATCCAAATCATAATACTCTTCACTGGAGTAATCAAAACAATAAAATAAGTTTAAAAGATACTTCTCTAATACGAAAAATATTGCCAGAAAACATAACCCGATCTCGTGCACGTATATGATTTTCCCATTCTCATCTCCAACTGACAAAATCATGTCAACAAACCACTGCAGTTGCGTATCAAAAACCCGTTTGACCTATGCTTCTCCTGTGTGGGGGGCAGCTGCCAAAACGCATATCCAAAAGCCCGAATCCGCTCAAAACATAGTTGCCCGGCAAATAACTGATGCACACTGGTACATTCGAAATAGATATATCCTTAAAGACCTTAGACTTTCTCCAATAATCTCTCACATCAAAAATCTCGCAGTCAAATTCTTTCATAAAATTGACAATCATAGAAACGAAGCATAAAAGAAATACCTAACTACGAAAAAAAGAAAAAACGACCCAGGGCACTTCTAGTTAGTTAGTTAGTTAGTTGAAGAGAGTGTATACTGGCTTATGCTACACGAAAGAACGGGCTTTGCCAGTGATCCTTTAAATAAAATTTCTCAACTCAATAGAACAAGAGTATCACGAAACAAACAGCCTACGTTACAAGCTGCTTAGAAAACAAATAAAATTGCCATCAGGAGATGAACTAGAAAAATTGCCGATCCAATTCGGTCAAGAGAAAAAAAAATGGCACCCTCCTAGAAAGGCCGCCATATTCTTTTCAGGGCACTTCTACTTCCAGGTAATTAAGCAGCAAAACAACACGAGCATTATGCAGCCACCCAGGAGAGAGAAATGTTGTCAGGTACTGACTAACCAGTCCTTATCAGGACTTATTTGGAAAGTCACCAAGATTAGCAAGGAGACCCGTCTTCCTGACTGGCCATGACACGCAGAGTCAACGAACAGATGATCTTTCAACACTTTATTCACCAGGTAATAGTATTTTTTTTTGTGTGTGTGAATGGTGTGTGGGAGAATGTATGCCAATAACTTAATCTTTTTTCTTGCAGCAACCCTCCCCCCTCATGTAAACTTTCTCACTCTGGCTCATCCTTTTATTAGATTTATCTTTAGTAAACTAGTTATGAGCCGAAGATTGTGGCCCCTGAGGCCGTGTGCTTCGCCCCTCCCCATCACTGATGATTGAAAATCCGTTTTCTTTGCATTCAAAATATTGCCAACCGCAGATGACTAAACGCGCACCGATCGGGTTCGAATCAACCTGTGATCATGGTATGGAATTGGAAAAATACCTAGGGACACTACTATCCTCGGCTCCGAAAGTAAATTTATTGCTAAATTTTTGCAAAATGTCTAACAAGTCTAAATAGATTCGAATAAAATATTTTGAATTGTGTATTTATTTTTTGCACTCTTAATACATTTTCCTATAGTATTTCTCACACTCCGATTCCGAATTCTTTACTGGCATTTTTAAGCGAAAGTAAAAAATATTCTTTTCCTCCCACCGACACTTGATCCTCGCTTTAGCGGTGCCCGTGCTATATTGTGACAAGTTAGCATAATAGCCCGCTATCTGATTGGGGTTTATCGGCTCTGACGGCTCAGCGCCCGGATTCTCTGTGCCTGACACCCGAACTAATTCATCACCGGAGTGGGATATTTTGATTCTAAACAACGCGCACACGTGTACGCTTGGCCCAATGCTCCCATCAACACTCCTCTTTCTTTGACACTTTAATCCTTTTGGTTGTGGCGGGAATTTTTCTTGCTTCCTCTCGCTTAACGGATGAAGTGATAGCAGACGATTTCTGTCTCGTTTTCGAAAGTATTCTGGAACAAAAATACAGTTGATTTATTTGCCTATTTTGTAAAATATTGTTCTAATGCATATGCGACTTGTTCGAATTCTTTTATATGACTCTAAAATGTATTATTTCGGTTCACACATATATTTCACAAGCAGTTGCTTGCAAATTGCGATTGCTTTCACTTGTCAGTTTTACGTAAGCGAACATTTCGTAAGATGCTCAGAAATATGTAAAAGAATTAAAGTATTTTAAAAGCATGGCTTTGACTTTTATTTATATATATATATATATACTCGGTTCGGAACAGTATCGGAATAAATAGGATATCAAGGACAAAATATTTGCACCATATAAGATCTTTTAAATCATTTTAATTACATATACAGACAGATTTGAAATAAAAGATTAACCAGATGGATTAAATGAGCCCCCCCCCCCCCTTTTTTACATGCTAGTCTTATTTAGGCGGAAAATATTTTCTCGCCCTTAAAATTAAAAAAATAAAAAGTGAAGCATTGATTTTAACTAAATAAATCGAAATTAAATTTATATTTGTTATTTAATTGCAATTTTATGTAATTATGGGAATACTGTTTTAATCCTATTAATTTAGTTTAGTTATTAGTTTAAGTTTAATTTTTTCCTATATTCCTTACCCTCATGTATAAAGATTTACTCAAATGCAGCTGGACAATACATAGATCCTGTAATGTTGAGTTAAAATAATACAGATATATTTTTAAAAAATTATTATAAGAATAATTTTATGGTATAACCAAAATAAAAATGAGCGTAGTTGAGCGTTGCTTATTACTATCATTAAAAATACCTTATAAATAAAATTATCTTTCTCCTTTTGTCTCTAGAGAAAAATTTGTAATTTTTACCTCAATGTTTGCGTCAGAGCCGGCCTTTAGCCAATTGGCGCAATTGCTTCCAATTGGGTTGACTAAAATTGTTTCAATTGAGCCTCTGACGCCCAATGCCGGCCACGGTTCGTATGGAAAAATGTTTTATCCGTTGAAATCATTGCATGCGCATATAACCTACACTGATTCATACTGTGTCTTAAAACTGCGCTTTCAGTGTTAAAAAGTAATGTTGATTTTCCTCCGATGGAGTCAGAGAAATTGCCAAGATGAAAAATATGATAAATTTATTGTACAATATTTATTTACAGTTGGGCTTCGAGGTTTTTAAACATGAATACAATTATTGATATTCTTTATAAAGCTGTGTTCCTTTAAACTGCCCGTATTCCATCATCATTCTAAGTCGGAAGTTCTTCAGATTTTGGTAATAACTCCAAATAGAGTTGTGTAGAATAATTGCAAGAGTTCGGAAATTTTAAGAACGCCTTCTGAATTTCAGATTCTTTAAAATTTATGAGTAAAAGTTGTTGAGAAGATCATTTGGATTTTGAAAAAAGTATTCAAATTCGACTGTAATAAAACAGTTTGAATTCGCTCTTGTTTATCATTGATTAATCCTTCATTTCATTATTATTTTAAAATTCTTGGGATAAAAAAAAATTCTAAAATCTTTTCCGTCCGAAAAGGGATTTTAACTAACCATTACAGCAGCGAAATTCACAGACGAGGAGCTGTGAGACCGACAGTTCCGTTTTGAGTCTCTGCATGTGAACGTTATTTAATGCGCATTGCAATGTAAGGAAAATCAACACTGAGTTGTTGGGGTAACGGAACTGTCGGAAAAACAGTGTTTCTTCGAGTGCTTTTCTCTCCAAAGAGTATTTCAAGAACGACTTTTATTAACAGCGTTACATTGAAAGTTCAAGAAAGAAAATGGCATTAGATTGTTGATCATGGATTTGAAAAAAAAAAATTAGCTAAATAAATAAATTAGCTAAATAAATAAATTAGCTAAAATTATATCCTGAAAAAAGTTGAATGCGCCGAAGTTCCGCAACCTATATACGAGCCACCTCTGGTCCAAATGTTATTTATTTATTTTTGCTGATACTGAGGAGTTCGAAAGAAAAAGGCGTAGTAGGAAAAGTTTACCAAGTGTTAACCTACACAAACCCACCTGGCTTAGCTTGGGGACAACACATTTCAATGAAAGATAGTCCCAGATAGAATTTCGACTTAGATGTAAATAGACGGTAGTTACTGATTTTTTGCCATCAATCATCAATAAATTTAAGTAGCTTAAATTAAGTAATTAAGAGTTCGTAGAAAAATTTTGAAACCTCACGAGCTTTTATGTTATACTAGCTGATAATCCGGCGTTTCTCGGGATCCAAATTTTTTCATATGCCCCCCTCCCCCCAGTTTCTTCTACAAATATTGTCACTAAATCTCCTTTGGATATCTTCTTGTTGAATTAAAACTTTCAAATCTAGCCTTTGTATTACTTAATAATAGTATGGTTTGAATGAAAATGCGAAAAGTTTGGAAAAAGAGCATTTATTTTAAACTTTTAAACAATATACCGTACAATAACTAAAACAATTTTCAAAATGTTGCCAAAAATATACGTTGCAAAATAAAACATTAAAAGACAAAAAAAGAGAGAAAAATCCAAGAACTAATAAAATAAAATACGGAAGCATAACATTGTGTCTCGCGCGTATGTGAATAATAATTTTGAAAAAAAAAATCGTTTGCAGAAGAAAGGCGTTTCCGAAAACTTTAAAAAGTCGTTAAAAATCGGAAAGGCTACACAGCAGCTTCAAATTATTATTATTAGAACGGAAATATTCTGGACTTTACAATGATATAAAAATTACGGTTCTCCGATCAAAATATATGCAGAAAATTCGCGAAAAGGGGGGGGGGAGGACCCACCAGAATATACCACTTAGCATTAAATAAATAAAAATCTTATTCGAATTTTAAATTTTTACGGCATTAGCTTTAGTTCACTTTTGCGCTAATCTGTCATTGTACCAAATTTTGGTCCCGTTTGTCAAACTGTCTGGGTGTGCATAGAGAAGAAAAAATCCAAACATGCACAGAAAACAAGCTCTTTCAGTGGCGAATCCAGGACTTGGGTCGGGGAGGCTGAGGTATAAAAAACTTTGTATCGTCGTGACGAATGTCAAATCTTATGGCTTATGCAAACCAAAACACTTTAACTTTACAGACTTTACTCACCTGACAATAAGAATCATAAAGAACACTACAATACTTTCAATAATTTAAGAAAAAACACAATGAAATAACTAGCAAAAACATGTTTTTACTATGTCAACGCTGCAGATACGAGCGGAATGAGTACAAAAGTGGGAAAACTTTCGAGCCTGTCAAAAACCAGGAAGAAATGTTTTCACTCTTTTTAAAGGGAGATTAAGAAAAAACAGCTGTAGTGATTTTAAATTAAATAAAGAATTTTGCTCTAGCCCGGGGGGGGGGACTGCAGCTCGATAGCCCCCCCTGGATTCGCCACTGAGCTCTTTTATATATAAATAGATTCTTCAGAACTTTTTCGGAACATAATTAAGAAACTCATATGACAATTATATATCTCTACGAGTTTCCAAATGAATAGTAAATATTAAATTATGGAAATAAACTTCGAAATCTGAGTTGTTCTCCTCAGATTGCCTGATTCACATGTAAAGTCCATGAGAAGGAAGTTTAATAAACTACAATTATTCTTCCCCCTCCTCCTCTGAAGAGGCCAAGCAAGCGACACTGAACTGACACAGAGTGAACTTGTCATCTTGGTCAGTCCTCTCTCTCTTGTCGAATTTGTCAGCAAAGGGTGGAAAAAATGTCCGAGGGAAAAAAAGAGATAATGTTTATGTATTTTACGTTCATCTGGACGCCTTGCTGTTTCGTGTGGGAACATCCGCGTATCTTGCTGACGTGAATTACGCGTGTTGACTTTAGCTGCGAGAGAAAAGAACGGGGTCCATTAAAAAATTGCTCTCTTTTTCTTCCATGGGCAGTGCGTCTCGAAACGGAAACGAGTGCTGTACTGAGGATCCGGGTATGTCAAAAGATCACTGACATAACCAGCTCGTACTCGTGTTTCACAAGTTCAAATGAAAAAAGAAAAATCAACTCACAGGAATTAAAAACAACTTTTTGAAAAACAATTGAACAATACTATATTTTTTAAAATCTAATTTCTATTAGTTATACAAATCTGTGCTTACAAACTGAATTTAAGCAGATTCAACTTATTTTTAGAATAGATTCTCGATGATTTTGTTGAAAGAGGAATTAAAGTCGTCAAATTACAGCAAAATATTTCTAAGTTGAACTGTCTACAAGCATCATATGGTTTTAAAATAGACTTCTTTAATGCATATAAAAGAATAAGGGTTTAACACAACAGATATGATCATTATGAGGAAATATTATCATTTCATGATAATTTTTACATCTTAAATAAAATTACTTGTTTCGCTTCAAGAAAAAAATAATAATGAATTATCTCAAATACTAAAATCTACAAGAAATCAGTCTCTACATTTTTACATGTCAAGATATAGAGCAATACAGAAAAGCACAGCAACAGTTATCAAGAGAAAGGTTCTCAAAAAGACGATCCAACTGTTTCTCTGCTTCTCTACATGTCAGTTGCATAATTCGCCGAGGAACACAATGCCTGCTGCAATAATATCTCTACTAATAATAAAGGAGAATGCGTGTCTGTACGTGTGTCCGTGTGTTGGTCCTCTACAGGGCAGACCGCTAGAGCTAGAGCTACGAGATTTGGCACAAACATACTCTGCAGGGTGGGAATATGCACCACGGAGCCCTTTTTCTGAAATTTTAATTAATTAAAAATTAAGCTAAATTTTGGAGTTTTTCCTTAAAACTTCCGAAAATATTACAGATTATAAGAAAAAATTATTGTTACACCATCTAAAAATTTAAAAAATTATCTTTTCAATGATATCAATTAAGTTGTTGCACGATTTTTCCTCTAATTTTTATAAATTTTTAAAAATATTTTTTGGCGTAATTCACAACAATACTTTTCATTGTTGCAACGGAATTCAAACCGCTTTCATTGTTTTAAAAAAATATTTAATTGCGTGTTTCTCTTTTATTGTTCAAAGCTGAGGTAATATCCTAATACATTTTGTTTTCATACTTTATTTATCAAAATTTTTGTGGAGTCTTCAAACCAAGCTCTCTGAGATATTAAGTATATTAAGAAGTATATCATGTAAGCTGAATGATTATAGTTACTATGTTTTTATTCTTTTTTCGGTATATGATCCAGCTAACATGCCACTAGCCATAAAATGAGCTGGGCCTTTTTAATGTTGAAGACAAATGCATGTTTTGCGAGAGGAATAAGAAAGTGAAGATAGCGCCGACAACGTGCCAAAAGAGGTTGCATGACATGGTCAGTTATTTGACTCCATTAGGAACATTTATGCAAACAATAAACAGAAGAGGTCCAAGGTCAAGTTTAGAGCATGGGTTAAATATCTAGCACAATCTGAAGTTTAAAATTACGTTGTTAAGAGAATCATGAATATAAAATGATGGAAAATTCAATTGAAATCATGTTTCCGGCAAACAAGCTGGTCGCCGAAACCGGCTAGTGATAAATAAAAGGAAATGTGATTAGCTATTTTTAAGGAAATGTATGCTTCAAATCAGGACACATTTTTAAATATTTCTGCACATCAGTATCAATGAATTTGAAGAAATTGCATGTTAGTAATGTTTCAGCGATCCCATAGTTAAATTAGTCCTGTTCCTTGAAATTTTGTAAGGTAACTAATTCATACAAAAACTACAGAAGACATATCTACTTATTAAGTGATCATTTTAAAATTCGGTATTCACTTATAGATTTCTAAATTAGTAAACTAAAGCAGCCTGACCGTGTTATTTTAAAGTTTAAGATGATGCTTACATGAATGTTTATTCACCCGAGTTTAAAAAAATTACTACATTAAGAAAGAACTTAAGGAATGGAAAAATTAGAAACAAAAAAGAAGCCTTCAAATTTATACTACAGAAAGACACAGATTTACATTTTCTACATTAATTTTAAAAATCTTAGAGCTTTTTTCCCACCTATTTAATACACATTTATAAGAAGTTTTATTATTATTACTAGCCGCCTTCGGTGACTCGCTTGTTCGGCGGGAATATAATTTCAATTGAACCTTGAATAATTTTATATTCATGTTTCCCTTAACAACGTAAGAAGATCATAGTAGATATTCAACCCACGTTCTTTTAGTGGCCTGCTAGCACCTGTTTTGTTCATTGTCTACATAAATGTCCCTAATGGAGCCAAATAACTGAAAATGTCGTGTAACATCTAATTGAAAGTTGCCAGCGCATTCTTCACTTTCTTATTCCTTTCCAAAATATGCATTTGATTTCAACATTAAAATGACGCAGCACATTTCATGGCCAACGGCATGTTAGCCGGATTAAAATATACCGTAAAAAAGAATGAAAAAATAGCAACCATAATCATTCAGCTTAATGGATATATTTCTTCATATACCCAATATCCCAGAGAGCTTGGTTTACAGATTCCACAAAAATTTTCATGAAAAAAAAAATATGAAAGCAAAATGTATTAGGATATTACCTAAAGCTTTCAACAATGAGAGAGAAACACGCAATTAAATATTTGTTTAAACAATGAAAACGGTTTTAATTTAGTTGCAACAATGAAAAGTATTGTTGCAAATTATGCCAAAAAATATTTTTAAAAGGTTATTAAAATTAGAGAAAAAATTGTTCGACAATTTAATTGATATCATTGAAAAGGTAATTTTTTGCACTTTCAGATAGCGTAAAAAGGATTTTTGTGCTGTGTGGCGCTGCGATCAAGACTTCAGCCAGAGAAGTGAACTGACGAGATCGAGTTGAACGTGACTAAAAATAAATGAGCAGTTGTGAAAAAATTCAATTCAGTTTTCAAGTTTGGAATTCTTCCTTGTTTTGTTTTAGATGCCGACGTCACTTTTGTTATGTTAATAAAGATGTTGTTTACAGACATCGAGCTGGTCATTTGCATAATTAATTAGCAGACCAGCACATGCTGTAATATTTTCGGAAGTTATTAAGGGAAAACGGCAAAATTTCGCTTAATTTTTAATTAATTAAATTCTAATTAAAATTACAAAAAAAACCCGGCTCCGAGGTGCACATTCCCATCCTCCAAAGAATGTTCGTGGCGAATTTCGTAGCTCTAGGTCGAGCGGTCTGTCCTGTAGAGCATCGACACACACACACATACATTATCCTTTATTATTAGTAAAGATTATTTTCTAATATTGCATTACATCAAATACCTTACATTTAACATTACACAATATAATTGCAAGTGTGATATCCTATTTTAAATATTGTTCATACGGGCCTCCTCTTTACGAGCCTTTCGCTTCAATAAGTTCGTTAAATCGTGGTTGCGCTCTATCTCAATCCTCGCAAATCATACTTACATCCTGTGATCCCCCCCGCCCCCATCCCTTCTTGGAGAGGAAGGGAAGGGGAATACTGACCAGACGTAAAAAAGGGGGTTACCCGATACGGGCAAAGATACGCTTCGCGAGGGGTTACAAAGTTCATGAGCAGTTCATTAATCAATCATGTTTCGGATCAGGGCGACTTAAATAAAGCGTTAAGTGTCTTGCTCTCAGTTTGCCTTCCAATGTAAAAGATTCTCATGGCTTCTTACTGGAATCGTAGTCTTCAAAGACTTCGTCGCCTTGCTGCATAATTAACATGACCATTCGTTCCGTTTTTGGTAGCCTGTCCCGTGGTCCCCAAGCACAGCTTCGGGACGTTCAAATGACCCGTTTTCAGAAAGAGAGCAAACTACGATAACAATTTCAAACAAGATGGCGCCAAAAATAAAAAAAATCGACGGTAATGTCTGCCATGACGGAGCGTGCGCTATACGTGTCACACACATGTAAATTGGCCAGGGGCCTGCTATCTCCGCTTGGTTATGACTGCATTACATCGCATGAAGTGATAGAATGAAGCACTGGGAACATTTAAACCGAAAGTCGTCGGGTGGAACTGTTCAAACACCTTCACGCCAATAATTTAAATCATACGAACTTTCGTATATTTATTGAATATATTCTGTGTTTGTCCGGCACTAATGCACCCGTGGAAAGAATCTTTTTCTTGTGAATAAGTTGTGGACGAGCGAGAAGACACAGTTGCGAGTCGCAATTTATAAAGCAACGTGAATTATCAAAGTAAAATTCAAGAAATCCTCCAAAGAATTTTATCCTTTTTTTAAATCAACGCCAAGTGTACTGAAACAAAAATGTGTTCTTCAGAAAAATGCAAGATCACACGAATTATTTATTTTCATACGTTTATTCCTATTCTTTTCATTAACAAATACAAACTGAAGAAATATGTGTTTTCTTGAATTCACATAATATTACCTGAAAATTAAAAAAAAATGTCCCATTTTGAGGGAAGAAATAAATGGTCACTTCATGTATTGAACGCCTGAAAGAACGACTTCAATATTTTTGTTTAGCTAACTCAAGAGGACAACGAAAAAGTTTCAGTTGGAATATCATGAAGCATTTTACTTGCCAAATTTATTTATTCCTTATATGTTCTGTATTGTTCACATATTTCCTACAAGAAATTTAAAAAAAAAATGATAGAAAGTCGTTCTTTCAGGTCTTCAACTTTCTAAATACTTCTGGTCTAGTGCTTGAAAACTGGTGAACCTATCGAAGTTCAAGCCCGCTTCAAAATGTTAACATGGCTATAGTAGCCGAGGTGGGATTTAAGAGTCAAGTTCACATTTTACTCCACTGTCGGATACTTTTTCCAGTACTTGATTCGTTTTGTCTTTATATTTCTTTTCTATGAAATATAACTTCTTTGGCTGGAAATTCCGAAAAGTTACATCCGTGTGAAACTTAGTTCTTTTAGAACCTTCAAGTCTTTACAGACCGGGAAGTGAAACAATCCATAAAATCTTCTTGAATCTAAACTTTTCTGAATAGTGCAGATTACATGGGGTGCTTAACCAAATCTTTTTATTTATATCTCTTTCCCAAGTCTCAATCTTGTGAGATGCTTATCAGAGGCAAAAAGCCAGTTTAATTCTGGTATTCTTTTACATGTGTTCAATTTGCTGCATGTAATATTACGTCACATCGTACAGCATAAGACAACGTGCTGATAGGCACATTTATTTTGTCACGTGACTATGACGTCACATGAATTGACTCCACTGGATTAAAAAGTAACATTTGGGGAGCACGCAAAAGCGAGAGAAAACGCATTTTTGGTTCTACAAGACAATCTTGCATGAATTTGTATCAATCTTGTAGAGTTATTTGTATGGAATTCGCTTTCGGAACCAGAGACGGGTTGTGAAAATTTGAGGCCACAGGCGCACAAATGTTTTAGGCCCTACCTAACGCCGTAAATTGCTTGAAGGCTTAACACTGCATCAACTCCTATTAGCACAAGATGCTCTAAAATATTGCTACGATATCTTCGCGATATTGTGCGGCGTCATGAGATATCGTGCAATACCTTATGCTAATAGGGACATCGAAAAGATTTTGAGGCCCCATGGTCTCGAGGCAGGAGGCGATTGCCGCTAGCACCTGTGCGTAAAACCGCCACTGTTCGGAACATCAATTCGTAAACACTTAGGTGTTTCTAAGTTAGAGGATCGTAAAAGTAAAATTTATCTGTATTTCTTTCCTAATACGGCATCGATAATCCAATTACTTGAGCGTAGAAGTAGCAGTTAGTACTAAGATTTATGAAGATTTCTAACAATTGCGGGTCATCAAATGTGCGTTTTCGTTTGTTTATAGCGAGCATAAAATAACATAATTTGCGCCATTCAAACTTGAAGCTATCTTCAAAAATTTAAATGTATGCAGATCCTGCATTTTTATATCAAAACGGATCAATTCCAGAAATACTATTTTCAAATGTCACTTGTGAATGCGTGTACTATAAAACTGAAAGTATTAGATGAAGTTCTGAAAATATGAGTAAGTTGAAACAAAACAGACGTATTGAGTATTTCAACATAATCATGCTGAGTTAAGTACATATTGAATATACTCACACTGAATAAATCAGGAAAATGAAAATTGTGTCTATTCGTAAACGCAGCGCATATTCCTATACTTCCCTTCAATCAACTTCAAATTTTTCCAATGTTAGCAGATTTTCGAAAATTGCCGAGCATAATACTTTTTCAGCGCTTTTTAACAATTATCAAAATAAATAAATAAAATTAAATATTTTGGGATGAGAAAATACCATTGGCATTAAAATTGGTTCTATGAGAAATTACGAGCGTTCAACAATCCTGATTGTTTTCATAATTTTTCTAAAAATAAATAATGTGATGTAATGACCTTCGAAACCATAATTTTCGATTCAAAATCCAACAAGCAAGTGAATTTCTTCAATACAAGGTCTGCAAACAGTGGAAGAAAGAATTGGATTTTGAAAGCAAAACGGGCATATGGAGCTTCAGGTTTTGAAATGCTTGTTTTAGAAACTTTTGAAACAGTTCAAAAATTTTCTTTTGAAACAGAAAATTTTCTTTTATACTTCAACGAAAATCTATCCTTTTACATTTCGAGACATTTTTAAGAAGTTGTGCTTGTTTGTTTGAATTGGTACTTAAAACCAAAATACAGACAGGCTAAAATATAGAAAAAATGCGTTTTCAGATATAAAAAATAACGTAATTTTTAGTATTAAAACTATAAATCCGATGAGAATAAAAATAATTACTTTCCTTATGGTTGCTACATATTTAAAAATTTGTTCAAATTTAAATGATATTTAAATGTACTAGGGGGCTCTGCCCCCTGCTCGCTAAAGCTCGCCAACCCCCAGAAGGATTCCGTTGCAATCCTCCCAGGTTTGCTACGCAAACCCTGCTCGCTTCGCTCGCTATAATGAAGACACTGTGTGTCCTAGAAGTTATTCTAAAATCTTCATATATATATATATATGAATCAGCTTTATTTTGCTTCTGATGCTTTAACTTAAATCAGCACAGAATAAAATTTTTTAGCCTCAAAAAAGATATTTTTCTTCAAATAAAACTTACAAAGTAAACCTGATTTCCTTTTAATGCTTTCACCTTAATAAAGAAGGAATAAAATTTTTTGGCCCTCAAAAGGGCCGTTTTTTATATAGTGAAATCATCAGGAACCTCCCCCATAAACACAATTAAATATTTCACACTTTGGAGCTATCACAGAAACAGATCCAAAAGATTGTGCTGTACGAAAGCAGGTATATACATATTCAATAAATTCCTATATATAAAATAATATACAACATTGAAACAAATTAAAAATGTAAAGCAAAAAGAAAAAAATACACTTGACAATCAACCACAGAAAACTTCCCACTAAACACAGTTAAATATTTCACATTTTGGAGCTACCACAGAAACAGATTCAGAAGATCGTGCTCTACGAAAACATAAATTGTACGAAAGTAGGTATATACACTATATGCCCAAAAGTATCCGGACACTTGCAGATTTTCACATTTTTTAGAATTTCTCCGGAATGGTTTAACCGACTGCCTTTAAACTTCAGACATGTAAAGAAGAGACAATAACTCACATTTTACATTGAAGATTCGGTCCTGAGGGCAATTAGGAGGCCATCTACAAACTGATGAAGACAAAAAGGTTTTTGGCCCACCCCGCTTCACAGAATACTGATAACACGATGAAACTTTCAGAAATGGTAATGTTTAATGTGTATAATATTTACAGGAATTTTTGTAAACTCAGCGCAAATATTTGGGAAGATATAAAGTTTTTCTTAAAAAATCTCAAATTTTCCCACCTGTTTTTTGCTTATAACATGCAGAGTTTTCTGTTATATTATACGAAACTTGCAGAAAAGATGACAATATCTTAGAGAAGCATTTGTATAAAACTTTGGAAAAGAATTGTTGAATATTACAGGAATTATGAGCAATTTCAGTAAATTGTGTTTTACTGCGCATGCGCGAAACATAGTGTAATTTTTCTTTCACAACTTTAAAGCCAGATATATAGGGCAACTTATATAAAAAAATTCAGTTCAATATCATTAGTATTCAGAAAGATATCGGCATTACAACGAGCAGAATTTTAGCTCCTGTCGAAGAGAAGCTAAAAGATGAGGGGTTGTACACAAATTAATATTTTTTAAACTTACATCTTTAAATAGTTATATTGAATTGTATAGCGGTTAGAATTTGCTGCATACCCATGGACACTTATCAATTACGTGCATAACTTAAATTTCATCTAATTAGGCACTATAAATAACAAACATTTTATTACTTTAATTATATTATTTACATGATTATTATCAAGTTGCATATTACAATTTTACGGCCAAACGATATTTTTAAATATATTTATTTTATGACGAAACGATTTTTTATCTAATTAATTTCTTTTCTTAAAATATTTTAATAATTCTACATATATATTTTTTATTCGTTTCGAATATTAAATGTGCTCATGGGTATTCAGCAAATTCTAACCACTATACAATTCAATATAACTATTTAGAGATATAAGTTTAAAAAATATCAATTTTTGTACAACCCCTCATCTTTTAGCTTCTCTTCGACAGGAGCTAAAATTCTGCTCGTTGTAATGCCGATATCTTTCTGAATACTAATGATATTGAACTGAATTTTTTTATATAAGTTGCCCTATATATCTGGCTTTAAAGTTGTGAAAGAAAAATTACACTATGTTTCGCGCATGCGCAGTAAAACACTATTTACTAAAATTGCTCATAATTCCTGTGATATTCAACAATTCCTTTCCAAAGTTTTATACAAATGTTTCTCTAAGATATTGTCATCTTTTCTGCAAGTTTCGTATAATATAACAGAAAACTCTGCATGTTATAAGCAAGAAACAGGTGGGAAAATTTGAGATTTTTTAAGAAAAACTTTATATCTTCCCAAATATTTGCGCTGAGTTTACAAAAATTCCTGTAAATATTATACACATTAAACATTACCATTTCTGAAAGTTTCATCTTGCTATCAGTATTCTGTGAAGCAGGGTGGGCCAAAAACATTTTTGTCTTCTTCAGTATGTAGATGGCCCCCTAATTGCCCTCAGGACCGAATCTTCAATGTAAAATGTGAGTTATAGTCTGTTCTTTACATTTTCGAAGTTTAAAGGCAGTCGGTTAAACCATTCCGGAGAAATTCTAAAAATTGTGAAAATCTGCAAGTGTCCGGATACTTTTGGGCATATAGTGTACATATTCAATACATTCATATATAAAATAATATACGACATTGAGGATTGTACTCTACAAAAAAAATTATATCAAAGCAGGTATATTCAATCCACTCAGATATAAAATAATATACAACAATGAAACAAATTAAAAATGTAATGCAAAAAAATACACTTGACAATCAATCACAGAAAACTTCCTCATAAACACAGTTAAATATTTCGCATTTTGGAGCTACCACAGAAACAGATTCAAAAGATCGTGCTCTTGATAAGCCAACATAGAGTTGTCCATGACTAAAAACCGGCTCATTGAGCACCAAACATATCTTTTCAAAAGTTTGGCCTTGCGACTTATTAATTGTCATGGAAAAGGCTAAACGAATGGGAAATTGCATACGTTTAAATTTGAAAGGCATGTTAGTCTGAGATGGAATCAAAGGGATTCGGGGAATGAGTATCTCAGTATCCTAACTACTGGCAGTCTCCCAATAACATTTTGTCCACCACGTTGTCGCTTCTTCCAATTTGTGGTACTCTTATCAAACACATAATATTGTGGAATATCTGAGTAAGAAATGTTGTGAGCTGAAGGATCATTTTTGTTTAGTTCAAACCATGATGTTAGTGTTGTTTTTCTTAAAGCAGCTCGTTCAGTTGCTTGGGCTTCTTGACCGTCTTGGTACACAATCGGCTGTTGCTGTGATAAATGCACAGCTAAGCGCACTACAGTGTGGGATTTATGCGACAAATTAAATTCATTTAAACGCCACATGGCTTCAGGTGCACTAACATACCTACCTTCAACAAAACTTAAAATTTCATCATGATCCAGAGCACCTTCTTTTTGTATTTTGATCGAGGCTGCATCATGTCCTTTGTATACATATTTATATAAGTATTTGACACTTTTAACTGAGGCACAAACTTCAACATAAATATGTGCATTGAATTTTTTAAGCAACCAAGGATTATATGGGACAACCCATCTGTTATCGATGGAATATTTCCCTACTTGGACAGGTTCAGTGGCTCTTCTGCGATAAATAGGGTATCCATTAACATTTTCCTCTGTATCATCCTTGAATTGTTTCGGAAAACTTTTGCAGCTCTGTCTATCTCTCACGCATGGGGATTTTATATTTATAGTTCCACATGGGCCATGTACCATGCATTTTGTCACAATTTCGAAGAGTCTAAGATCAGTGCAAAGATCTGGAAGTTCTGCACTCACAAACTTGTCGGTGTCATCTTTAGTGCAAATTTTGCTTTCTGA
This sequence comes from Araneus ventricosus, assembly GCA_013235015.1. Taxonomy (NCBI): domain Eukaryota; kingdom Metazoa; phylum Arthropoda; class Arachnida; order Araneae; family Araneidae; genus Araneus; species Araneus ventricosus. Next base: position 96,598 of record BGPR01000736.1, on the reverse strand, counting down.
ATCTAATGTTAGAAGAATGTGGGCATGAGGCAAACCTCGCTTTTGGAACTCAATACCATAAATATAGGCCAAAACAGTTCCAAATATTCCATGCTTCCAAATATCTTCTAAAAGTTCTTATAATTTCATATTAAATACACGTACAATAATATCAGGTCGGTCTTCAGGACGTTGTACTCCCTCCATGCTATTTAAAATTTCAGACCAAGATGGGTTGCAAGTAAACGTCAGAAAGAGATTTGGCTTATCAAACTTGAGTACCGTAGCCATTGCATCTTGGTAATTCTGTTGCATATGACGTGGGCTCCCTTGGAAAGAAGATGGCAGTATTATAAGTTTTACAGTGCGTATATTTTCATTATGTGCTCGACACTCTAAAGCATCTAAAAGCCCCCGATAAAGTTCAATTCGCAAATCTTTTTGATTTTGTCGCAAAAAATGTAAACGTGAGCCTTCGGTTTTAACATATGCATCAACAACATATTGCTGAAAAAGCTTACCACTATTGTGCAAAATACTGAAACCATTTCGCTGGGAAAGTCTGTATGCATAATATTGTAGTTGAGTGACACGGGTGCGCTTTGCTGTTCTCCTTTCTTCTACATGTTCCATTCCAGTGTTCCAACTACACTCGGCCTTTGGAAATAGCAAAGGATAGATCATTGGATCACAGCATTGATTTAAAGGTGAAATGATTTGGCATGTATCCCCAACTGGGTACACACAAATGTCTCGGTTGGCTGGGGACTCTCCATTATCACCTACAAATATAGCTGCTACTTCAGTGCATAAAGTAGGGGCATTATAGCGCCGCATATCCAAATTTTTATCTTCCAAAAATACCATTTTCACTGATGTAGTTGGGTGCTCTTGTACCAATCGGTGCCTTTGAAGATAAGACTGAGCAAAGGGATTGATTTCCCTTAACGTAAAATCAAGTTTTTCAAATACATGTTGCAAGCAATTTTGATTGTTACTCAAGCGTTTCTCTGTTGCCTCACTGGAGTCAAATATATAAAGCTGCCCATAACTTTCTTTATGTTGGTCACTTGCATACAGGGGGGAAACTCTGTGGTACACTTGACCATGTAAACGGTAACAGTATGGCCCAGTTCCACGTGGTGGTTTAATTTGTGCTCCCATCGAAGCGAATGCTAAGGCAGAATTGCATTCCCGAATTCGCTGTCGATAATTTTTAGCATCAGGTGAATTTTCAGTTAGAGGAAATGCAGGTAGCTGAACCTTTCCATCATGGCAACATTTTGTATACTTATGGGCAGTATTTTTCTCTTCCTTCCAATAAACAGCCCCACAAAAACCGCACTGTTCGGACATAGTTCCACAATTATGCTCCTCAACATCGTTTCGAATACACACATGTTTTGGGCGACGGCGATTATCGGCTTCGTTTCGAATACTTCGCCTTACAGTGGATTCCTGAACTGTTTCCTGGCTCCGTTCAGTTCGCCTTTGTTCATTTCGGATAATATATCCTACAGCACGACTTAAATTCATTATTTTTACAAATTTCCAACTACTAAAAATAGTTTTCAATAAACGTGATCACACGAAACGACTTCGGACTTTCCGCGGATGTAAACAAATCAAACTTGCGAGCTGTTGCCAAACGGCGATTAAGAAATTCGACCCTTTTTTGTCGCCACGTAAGAGAATTATATATATAGATAGTCAACATGTAAGTAGAACCTCGGTAATCCGAACCCCAGGAATCCGAAATTTTGGAAAATCCGAACATCTTTTTTTTAATTTTATGAAAAAATTGTAATCAAAAAATGAAGGAAAATAACAATTAGGAATCAGAAACAAGGCTAATGTTTGTTCCTAACTTAAAAGAAACATTTGAATTGGTGTTTAAGAATGAATACAACACCTTAATTAGTCAAAACAAAATCGGCTGTCTTCTTTTGACGTAAGGAACTTAACATGCTTGGCAATGCAGATCGCAGCTATCTCTTTCCGTACTTTTTTCACAGAGTACCCGAAGTCGTACTCTACTGCATTTGGTATACCAAGAGTATTTTACCGAATTTTACGGATAATCCGAATTTCCCGAAATCCGAACAGAGGTCAGTCCCAATGAGTTCGGACTGTATTCATAAAAATGCTACATTGGGATAAATGTTTTTAAAATAGCAAAATGACAGCGAAACAATTTATTGGAGGGATTTTATATTAGTGAATGTTGATAGCATACCTGGACTGGGATAGAACGTGGAAGCCCTAATTCAGCATAAAAGTCGACCATTTTTTTTGCTTTGTTTTTAGACAAATAGATAATTAAGCTGAAATAATTTCATTTAAATAGAATGGCACAGCATTTCAGATTAACTCTGAGCCACGACCCCTCGTTTGGTCGTTCAGAAAAAGATTAGGTCACGATATTTCTGACCAAATTTTTTTCAAACTTTTCAATATTTATGGACAAAAATAATTCAGCAAAGAGTCTTAACTTAAATATTTAGAAAATTCTAATGCAATCTTTTATTTAATTTAATTAATGCTTCATTTTCTTAATTATTTTCCAACTTTGAAGTCGAGAAATTATTTTTTTACCCCAAAAAATGGATCACGAGTGGAAAAAGTTTAAGAATCCCTGTCTTCGTATACACAATAAGAGACATCGCATCAAATTTTCATAAATTCTTTTGTCTAAATCGAAAATAAGAGTAAATTTTAATATTCACTCAATTGCATTTATTTTCTTATCCTCTACTACTTTTGCTAGATAGTTTTGCACGTCTCACAAACAGACAGTTGATTCATTCTCTCTCGTAGAAATGAAGTCATAATTATGAATTACAATTTTATCAAGGGAACATCAGACTATTGCAGCGATGACGTAAATTTGTAGAGTAGGAAAAAAACCAGGAAGAGATTTTCTTGATTTCGTGTTATCATTCAAACAGAACAAAGCGTCTGCTCCATCTGGGTTTTCTGTTTTCTAAGAATTCTGATCTAAAGAAGGATTCTGATGCGTGTTTTTGTTTTTTCTTTTTTTTCTTCTCAGAAACTATAAAGTCTATATTTAAACATTGAAAATAATATTGATGCTGAAAATGCCGATTACTTTTTATAAAAATAACGGTTTTTTGGTGGACGATTTTCAAATGTGTTTTTCAAATCTTTTATGCTTAAAAAGTCGTCTGCCAACGAACTATTTTAATTAATAATTAAATAACAGGCGATTTTTATTTCATTTCAACAGAATTCTTTTCATAAGTTAAGTGGTCAAATGATTTTCTTGGCAATAGTTTAATGATAAAAAAATTAGATGCAGGAAAGGTTATACTATAGTTCATTTTTCTTAGATTATTAACTGTGTTTTTTTAAGCACTGAAAATACTCATTATATTTAAAGAAAACACTTATATTTTAATTTGATTTTTTGCTTCCGATCCTCTGTTAATTTATTTATTCCCTTTAATCTACATTATATCAGTAGCATGCAGTATTTCGCTGTGTAAGACCTAATTTTCACTGCTTAAAATTAATTATATTTAATCGTTCTATTGTTTAGAAATACTTTCACTTTTTTAAATCGAATTAAGACATCAAACTTTAGAATAATTTTAAAACTAAGATTAAAAATTTTTTCCCAATGTTTACCAGTGAATTCGGTTCGACTTCACGTGTCGTAAATAAAAAAAATAAAAAACTCGAGGGAATTCCCTCCTGACCCGTCTTAGACCCTGAGCTTGACAGTTGGGAGCAACAAGTGATTTGTGATTCTGCAACCCTGCCTGCTTCTGGATCCCCGTCGGTCACGTGTTCCGGTGGAGAGGGTGGGGGAGATCGTTGTCTCTCTCTCTTTTTTTCCCACCCCTTCTTCGTGCTGATATCTCACATCTTTCAAATACTCTGCATCTCAGAAGACCGCATGCTCTTCTCTGTTGACGTGTATCTGCAGATCTGTGGTGGGCAGATTCGAATCAAGGTGGGTCAAACTAAGGGTGAGTAACTCTTAGATTTCCACTTATTTATTAATATTATTTGCTAAAACACATTTTAGAAAATGAAGTTGAAAAAAGTAATATTGCTCACGCATTTATTTTAGTATTTTTTTTCCCCTTAGCAACTAAAAATATGGACTATTTATTCTTAAACCTTTATATTCCGAATTAATTCACCAACAACTTTTTATTTTTGCATCATTACTTAAGTTTTGGAGCAGAATAACCCCAGGAAAAAATCTCTTTTAATTAATTAAAATAACTTAATTTTAATTGAGAATTTTAAAAAAAAAATTAGTTTCTGCCTTTAGCTGTCGTGCACTGCTTGATGTCGGGAACTTCATTCTTCGTGTTCTTGTGAATACCGTCGGGGAAAACGGTCACATAACAAAGATATAAGCTTGATTAAACTTTTAAGTACTGCCAGGATATAAAGGATTAAGTTCTAAATAGAATGCTTTTTTCTTGCTTGCTTTGAAGGCAGTTTCCAATTATGTTTTAGTGGGTAAAAAGTTTCATTTTATTGGCACTTCATAAAAAAGCTCAGCTTGGAAAATGTAGTACAGAAAAATATGTACATGCCAAATGATTTTAAATTTCAGAAAAAAAAATATATACTATTTGATAATTCTAACAATAAGTTAAACGATAAAGAAAACGCATTTTGGTTAAATTAAATAAATTTTGCTGAATAGTGATAAAAATATAATCTCACTTTCCTTAAACAAAGAAATGTTTTGTTTGGCGCAAGTTAATTGATTTCTTTACATATGTCAGTTTAAATTCCCAGTAAAAACATATCAGTAATTTAATTCAATTTTTATAACGTTTTGCGAATAGTTGGTCTATTTTTTTATTTTACATCTTTTCTTCCTAAGGCAGAATGAAAAAAAATCTAGCTGTTGAAGTATTTTATATAATGTGACTCGCCGCAAAATTTAAAAGAAATAAAAACATTTGAAAAAAAGGTAATTTTATCAGTTCAGCTCTGTCTGTTCACGCACAACATTTCAATTAATGAATAGTATAAATAGTCCTTATAATGGTCTACATTTCAAATACAAGCCAAAGATGCAAAGATTTTTACACAATATTTCGATTTGACACTGTAAACTGTTTTCGGAAATTGAAAAAAATATAAATATTTCTCTTTCGTTAAAATGTATTTGTGGTTCCACATTTGAAAATTTAATATACATTTCAAAACATTTTAGTGTGACAGGTATTCATAAATTGAAGTATTAAATAAAATAATTCCAAACATTTAGTATACATTCAGTAATTTTAATGCATTCGAATTCTCTGATTTGAATTCACCTCGTTTGAAACTCATTAAAAAACATTTTATAGGTTTCTTTTCCTTGTGAGAAATATTTATTTTTCTTATAAAATTTCTAATTAAAAATATTCTAATTAGGTTCTTTTAAGATGAATTATATCTTTAAATTCTCGCCAGCTCGCGACCATTCTCGCGATCAGTATTTTCATGCCTTATGTTTCGAAAATTTAATATTTAGAATGTCAAGGTTTCTTTAAAAATTGTTTTTTCTTTAACTTAATGCTCAAAACTGACTGAAATAAATTTAAAAATGCATACACTTTTTTTTCTAAGTTGCAAAATTGTTCTTATCTTCACAAAATTGGACTATATTTATATTTCAGAGGGGGAAAAAAATTTGCACTATCGGAAAAATCATTTGATCGAGCAAGCATTTTTGCAGATATAAATTTCGATATATTAGCAATAATAATTGGAAGCAGTTATGCAATCAGGAATCAACTACCATTTTATGGGTTTTGAGTTCATTATTGAAAACTGTACCTAAGTGAGTATAGCTGCTCGTTCAAAACTGAACCAACTGCACAAAACTGATTACTAATAATGCAATAACGTAAAAAAAAAAAAAAAATGGCTTTAGAATTTTTTTGTAATGGTTTCTGAATATCTTAAAATGTGTACTTTGGTGTTGCTTCTTTTTTGCATCATTGCGTCAAACTTTTAATTTGATTTGTGTTTTGGGAGCTTTTCTTTTTCATATTATTAATGTAATATTCTTTATATATAAAAGGCAAATACTATGAGTCACTCACTCATCACGAAATCTCCCAAAAAACTTGAAATTTAGCAGGTGGTTGCTTCTTGGGGAGTAGGTGCTCACTATGAAAGGATTTTTCGAAATTTTAATTGGAATTTAAATTATTCAAAAATTACTTTAAATTTTAACGTTTTTCCGGAATAACTTCGGATCCTATTATCGTAAAAAAAAATTACATAACTTAAATATAAAAAAAATTAGCTTTCAATGACACCGATCTTATTTCCATGCGCCGTTCTGTTCAATTTTAATTAAAGTTTCAAAATGTTTTAAAACGTGAATTGTAACAATGTTTTTATTGTTGTAAATAAAATTCAAACCATCTCATTATTTCAGTAAATCTTTTATTCAAGCGCTTTTGCAATTGTTACGGTCTGTGATAGTATGAATTGTTTTCTTGGGAAATTAACTCCAAAGCAGAATTATCACTTTAGTATTCATTGCATTTCTGAAATATTTTATCGCACCTGCTTCAAAGTAATATTTTTATAAAGCGTGGCGACAGATATTTGATTTCAGGTTTGTTTGTTTTTATTGTGTGTGAGGTACACTGAAATGATTTTCGTCCTTTCCTCAAGCATTTAATATCATGCCTTCCTGCCATTTTAAAATTATGAGGCATGAAAACGCTTTCAAATTTTTGTATATTGCATTGTAGGTAATTTTTATTAAAATTTTGGTTAGGCTTAAGAATACAGTACTGCCGCCAAACTTGAATTTCCTCAAGTGATAACTCATCAAATTTGATTGATATTAGAAACTAGGAATTACAAAAAGGCAATTGTGTTAGGAAAAACTAACTAATTTTTAAATTTTTTTGTCTACCTCCTATACTCCCGGGTCTTTTAGATGTCTGTGAATTTTTGCCGCCTCACTTTTTGTACCCACTGGTTCACACGGGCCTCCAGCTTGTTCGACTTTCGCGACCCTATTCAGAGTTAATCATTGTGCCTATGAGTGATATATGAATTGGGTGAAAGTTATTTGAAACTCAGTTTATAAGTTTCGTTAGCTGCGATGCATCATACAAAATTGTATCGCTGGCATTTTAAAACTTACGTCTTCAAATAAAAACTAATTTAAACGGACGAAACAGCTGGTCGCCGCAGGCGGCTAGTCTATATGTATGAAAGAGAAAATCACTCAATGACTCATCAACGAATCTCCCAAACCACTGGGACTAGAAACTTGAAATTTGGCAGGTGGTTGCTTCCTGGGTTACTACCCACCCTCAGTAGGTGCTCACTAAGAAAGGATTTTTAGAAATTTTTATTAATTAAAAATCACCTTAAATTTTAACATTGTTCTGAAATAACTTCAGAGCAAATTATCGCACAAAAACCATTTTAACATTATCTTAAAGTTAAAAAAAAATAAAAATAGCGTTACAGTTCCGTGCGACATTCTGTTTAATTTTAATTGATTTTTCAAAATGTTTTCAAACACAATTTACAACAATGTTTTTATTGTTATCGTCTGCAGTTTTTCTTAGAGCATGCGCGGAAGAGCTCCTTCATCGGTTAAAAAAAATAGTAAGAAAACATTATTAGCTGAGAACTGATGATGACGATTTGGGCTTTCAGAGTTATTCCTGTCGATATTTTGAGACGTAATTTGATAAATCTTTTGTAATTTATTTATAAATAGGTGTGTTATCTTATACATATTTGTATTGTCGAGAAAATATATGAAACTTACCTCCCCTGCAAACCCATCACTTTTTATTTAGTCTGTTCGCCCAAATTGTTCGCACCAGCATAGTATTTTCAAAGTACTTTATCTCGAGCATCAAGGTAAAAATAACGTGTTAGTACGCGGACGAAGTCGCGGGCAACAGCTAGTATTCTATAAAGGAATAATAAAAGTCATTATCCTTCATGGTTTTCTGTAATTGAACACTGTTTTGTATTACTGTTAAAAAGAGCGGACCTTTTTCCATGAGTTACAAATATGAAGGCGTCTTTTGAAATCTCATATTATAACATATCGTCGGTAATAAGAATTGACCTCTCTTGTCTTGCAACCAAAAATAGTTTCTACATAATATTGGCAAAGACGCTGTGCCTAGATATATTTCTAAAACGTATTAAATTGCAATTCGTTAAAGTGCAATTTAATTGCATTTTTTTCGAAGATAATATCAAATAAATAATAGTTTGAAATATTCTGGACTGTCGCCTCTGCTGTAACGTCACTCCTCATATTTATAGGATGACGATTTATTATGACGTCAATATGTTCAGTGCTCTCTTAGCCAGGACTAACTGCAGATCGCTAAGAAACTAACTGTGAAAACGAAGTGGAAATGCAGAAACTTTCCTGGCGTTTTGCTCGCTAATATTCTTTTACATTTGTAACTTTTAGAGAAGAAAATCCCCCTGACTTGAAACATTTTAGTAAATTTTGCTCAGAAGTATTTTATATTGAGTTTTAACTTATTAATCAAAGCATTATTTCCTTTTTTGTATTTGTAACATTACTTTTTGGACAGAACTAGGATACTGGATGGAAAAAGTTTAAGAAATATTGTTCATACAGAATGTAGGCATACACTGCATGTGAAAGAAATACTAGAATTAAATTTCTTATAATTCCTTCGAACGACATAAAAGTTTGTTAGTTTTTCAGATTTAGTATGCACGAAGCAGAGGCGTAGCTAAAGAGGGGGGGGGGGGGGGGGTTCCGTCCTTTGAAAAGGGGAGACAAAATAACTTGCAGAAAAATAATTTTATAACTAAAAAGATCAGTAGTAGTTGTGTACGAGAAATGTTTTCTTTTCACCGAGCGGTTAAGAAATAAATTTAAGATTTTAACATTTTTTAACAGTTTTTGCTGAGAAAAATGCGTTTCTTACGCCATCCATTTTATTAATTGAACTATATGAGAGTCGATTACATAATAAGAGAGACGAAAAACACTTCAAAATTTTATTTCTGCTGTCACTATTGAATATTGAACGGAAAACATGAAAACAAAGCCGTCTCGAGCTATTGCAGCTCATTACAAATTATAGGGTTGAAAACTTCTTTCCTAATACTGTCGTGATTTTAAGAATTTACATAAAAGCTGCTGGGAGTGTTTCAATTTGTGAGATAACTTTTCAAAATTAAAACATTTAAAATTAGCTGAGATCATGCGATTAAAGAATCTCGAAATATTATCTATCGAACATAAATTAACTAGTGAAATAGATTTTAATGATATTATGTAGAATTTTGCTTAAAAAAAGCAAGAAAAGTATTTTGTAATTTTGGCGTTCTATATAACAAAATCATGTTCCCCCCTTAAATTAAATTTTTATTTTGAGGTTTATGTGCTGTGCAACTTGTAAAGGAAGGGTGGCCTGTTGAAAACTCGCCCCGGGTGACAAAAGTTGCAGTTACGCCATTGATACGATCTCCACATAGACGACAGATCTTTGGTGGAATCCGGTTTCAAACACGGAACTCTGCGATACCAAAGAGAATGGTTTATGAAATTAGGCACCATGATCAAGAATTTTCATTAAAATGTATAATCCGTAATTCTTATAATTTGCTTTATCTTCCAATATTTATTTTATGATCATTTATTGTATCATTTTAAACTTTGTCTTGAATTAGGGAATTGAGTGTTTTACGACTTTACTGAAGGACTTCCATCTCAATTACCAGTTAATGAATGACTATTCTTCTTGCACATTTTTCATTAACTGTGTAATTAATGATTGATCCATTTCTTCATATTTGCCATGCTGTTGAATCCATGTAACTTGAAATAGTATTTATAACTTAGTTTTAAAGGTTTCAGTTACTTTTAGATAGTGTCGGTTGTCGCCATCTCTTCTAATTTATAACATCCACTCAAAGCATGTGGATGGATGATTTATCATCAACCCAACCCCTGCGTTGTGATTCATATTTGCATTACTAGTATTTTTGCCATTTTTCAATAGAAATAGAATAATTTAATAACTGTCTAATGAAATAATGCACTTATTATATTTTTGACTGGAAGGTGGAAAATATTTTCAGTAAAGAAATTTTAATTAATCAATTAGTGTTTTAATGAATACATTTTAATTAAAAAAATTTCCGAATCAAACTTTCTAATAACTTTTCCCGGCATTACTTACACTCATTTGTATATATGCTCACAAATTTTGTTGAAAAAAAAAATCGTGTAGTGTTGCGTTAAGCTTAAAATTCTTCTTTTTATAGTGCCATTAAAAATTTTAAAGCTTTGCACACATTCCATTGAACCATTTTTCATCTTCATTCCTTCTGGAGTTGATGATCAATGTAATCGGGCCTTTTGTAGAATTAATTCAGCGCGAGACAGTCCGAATCGAAAACGCCATTATTTATCCTATCATATAAAATAATTCCATTTAGTAACAAATCTAATCAAAATATCTTTTGAAAATAATAATAATAATAATAAACGATCTTGTCAGAAAAAACTAAAATTTATAAATACAGTAAATCACCGTTTACACGTCTTTCAAGGGATTGACGTAAAACGAAGCATAAATGAAAACCGTATAATCGAAATGTTAATAAAAAACTTCGATTATTACAAATTTAATTCTACTCGTGTAAATTCGTTTGAAAGTATTAATTTTAAAGTTTTTTTAAGATAGTACTAGTATAATACTACATAGTATGAAAATCAATGATTAAATTTTAAAATGAAACATGTATCGTAAAAGTGAGAAAAATCATACCTTTATTGCATATCTGGAGTAGTAATTATACATATCTTATACGATTTATGTGCATGCAAGTAAGCGTTTAATTAAGAAAATTTTTAACCGTCGTCTGACGTGCTGATAGTCTGTGAGTATTAAGTGCATCAATATGAAGAGAATTCATTGAATATTTTTTCACTATTCTGCGGATAGAAGTTCAAAGTTTTTCAATGGAGTCCATTGCGTCTTTAGAGAAAGGTGCAATGATTTCTTCATCATCGCTTAAATTAGCACCAGACAATTTGTCTTCTATTAATTCATCATCTGTGAATGATTTCGAAGTCATGATAACTTTGTCACACCAGAAAAGAGGAAATCTTCACATTTCAGAATCTAGAACTGACGCTTTGCGTCGTATAAACGAAGCACTTTATCATTACAATGAATACGAATGAATCGGGACTGTGACGAAATGACGTATAAATGAGAAACGTATAAACGGTGTTTCACTATTTTATGGAAGCACGATACGAAAGGAAATGAAGACTAAGAATAGTAAACGTTGCAAGTGTCAAAAACGAAAATATTGGAAAATCGCAAAAAAAAAAAAAAAAAAAAAAAAAAAAAAAAAAAAAAACTGTTTTATATGGCCATAGGGACAGCCACCTCTTTACACGCTCTTTTGAACTACTTAGAGGACTACCAACACTTCTCACGTTTACCACATCATAAAGCAATTAGTGTGCAAAACGGTGCTTGAATTTCTTTTGGCATTTACATCGGTTACTACTTTTAGTCTTCAAATGTAACATTTTGAAACAAAACCGAAGAAAGCACCAATAGATGACTCATAAAGATACAAATTAAATAAAAGTTTTGCTAATTAGACCGCAATAACTGTTATTTTTCTTTCGCATAATTCAAAATCTTACACATAATAAAAGATATACGACCGTCTTTTGGTTTACCCATCCAAGAACGTGAATACTTCATCACACGACATTCATTATTGCCACTACTTGTGCTTGCTTAGCGATGACTTCCTAACATGTAATTCTTTTTCATTGGAATAATCTGCTTAAAAATAATCATGTGTAAATTAGTTATTAATCTGTTATAAAATTATTATTTGCCTTTTTTTTTTAGAATGTGACAACATTATTCATCAGTCATGCAACGACACAACTTAGAAAAAGTGAAATATTTTGAGAATTCACAGGATTGGACACAATCGAATAGTTCATATCTTCCTTTCACAACAGTATTCAATGCAAATGCGCAGCAACCCTTCATACAGAAGTCTGTGAATTTACTGGCGAAATGCATTGACTCTAATAATTTATCAGATTATTTGGATTTCACAGATCTAGACGAGTCATCGGCGGCATCCGATGACTGGCTTTGCAACGATATTGCCTTAGAAAACTCTTCTCAATCATTTTTAGAAGACTGTTGCTCGATCGACTTGCCTGTATCTGTCACAGACGAACACAAACTAAGTCTAGCTGAAAATGAAATTAAAAATGAGCACTGTAATTCGAAAGGTTTCTGTTATTTCTGCCCAGACAATTTGGAAAAATATTCAAATGAAAAGAGTGTTTCATCATCGTTACCGAACATTCAAATAGAAAATAATTCGTGCAGCGTGGACCAAAACAGACTTATAAACGAGAACAGTTTCATATCTAACTTACCATGTCTTCTACCTGGCATCAGTCTGGGATCAACACCTTTTTGGACTCAAAAAAACTTTGAGAAACATTTTTCATCCCAAGATTGCTCGCCAGTTCTTGAAAATCACACAAAATCGTTTTCACAAGCTCAGCAAGTGCCAAGGCCGAAATCATTCAGCAAAATTTCACCAAAAACCGTTTCTAAAAATGGGACATATTCAAACCATGAAGCACATCAACGTTTAAACATAAGTGATACCAGCATTTGTGCTCAAGATGGCTGCCATAATTCTGATTATGCAGATATTTTAATGAACACACAATGTCCAGAAGGTGTGAATTCTGAGATCCGCAAACTTCATGAGGATTTTAATATGGCTTCACAATTTTTCTCTTCAGGTGATGAGACGAGTCAACTCCATTCAGAGAATCGGCTTCTTCAAGGTAAGACGATACACGATTTCATATTCTTTTCATAACGAACCTGATTCAATACCAGCTCTTTTATAAAGTCAGTGCAAATTAAGTTAAAAAATATTACGATTGACCTAATTTAAAGGTCTGTAAGCATAGTTAAAGCTAATTTTTATAAATATTAGAAGAATATTTAAGAGAAATTCCTTTATAAATCCAGTGCAATTCGTCATAAACTTCTTTCATTTCTTATAACATTGTAAGCAGTATGTGTATGTAACGTCATCTTTTAGTTGAAGCGTAAACAAGCATTTTACGTTAAATAAAAAGGCAGTAGTTGAGCTAACTTCTATTTATTCATTTTAAAGATGATAATGCAGGCTATTTTAAATAGATAACGTAATCACAATTTAAAGAACATCCATGATCAGAATTGAAGAATTAACGCGCAAAAACGGCGCGTCTTACTTAGCGACTTAAAAGTGCCTTAACAATACGCAGAGAGCTTAAGTAAATACTTGGGAGAAGGGGACTCCCCGAAGAAACCCGCGACTCTGGAAGTTAAAGTAGATGTGTGATTCTCTAAAATTGAAGTAGAAGTAATTAAAAATGAAGCAGCGATAAAAAAAATTAATTTAAACAAGGTTAAAAAGTTAAATCATTACGTGTATATACAAAAAACACAGTTTTTTCTTGTCCTAGAATTGCTGTCTTATTGATAATTTTCATTAACATAACTATTCTCAATCTGTATGGTGAGTAGACATGAAAATAAAATATAATAAGCCTAATTATTAAAGCCAAGATAAGAAAAAAACATATGTTATTTTAATACAAAAGTAAAATTAAACCTTAAAAATAAGGAAATAAATTTAAAACACGCATTTGGTATTGATTATTTGAAATTCTAAAACTTATTGGATGGTGGAGACATTCCGCAAAAATCAACGGAACGGGGTTGGGATTAAAACTGGTATAGAAAAATGAGTTCCAGCGAGAATCTCTAGTTTCGTTTTGAATAATATGCGTACTACAAAATGAGTTTCGTATGATAGTTTCAAGGCGTAGATTAAATAGTTCTCAGGTTTTTTGTACCAAAAATTTATAACTTAGCTAAGGCTCTGCCGATATATAGAAAAAATAGAAAATTTCACCATTTTCGGTAGCCTCGTCGCACAAATTAGTCATAAAGATTTGCTAAGGGCCAGAGCAGTTTCTTCACAATTATCCTATTTTATAATTATTTTCCAGCATTTAAAATAATTTTGTTTCAACACTGAAGGAAAATAGAATGCAACAAAATATCGACCTTTTAATATTCAATTTTTCCATTTTCATCCACTGCAGTGAAATACCATAAATGACATAAAACTTTTTGGAAACTATATTTTATGCATGTAAACACGGCTATTACTTGTCGCTTTATTTTCTGTACAAAAATGTATGCGAAATATATCAAATAATTTTTAATTTCGTACTTTGAAATTTCATCTTATATAGAATTCAGATTTCACATTTTATCAATGAGATAAAATAATATTTTTCATGTTTATAGGATATCTGGAAAATTTGATAGATTAATATGTAAATTGTTTCATTCTGTTAGTTCGAAAGTAGAAAGATTAAACCGGGGGTAAAAGAGAACTAAGTAATGATAATTTCAGATTAAAACTCCTTTTAACCTCTGCTGCCACTGGTCTTCACTGCTTCTCCATTCGGAATTCATTGTTTTCGAATGAGTCACTTATGTCAATGACCCGTTTTCAAGCAGCACGAAGGCTATTTTGGGATAGACCTTGTAATTCCGAACCGTAATCGGATGACGACACCTCTTTCCGAAATGAGATAGAAATTAGAATGATATTTCTTGAACAAATATTAAAAATGCCTTTAATTCTAATGTTTACACGAAAGAATAAATTACCACAGTGTACCAAATGTTTCCGAAATGAAATAGAAATTAGAATGATATTTCTTGAACAAATATTAAAAATACCTTTAATTCTAATGTTTACACAAAA
>BGPR01000736.1:0-79201 GCA_013235015.1 Araneus ventricosus | reverse complement strand
GCTGCATGTGGTAATCTAAATCTTTTAAAATTACTACTTGTGTCTTCATTTCATTGCGATACGTCGTAGATTCTGTTATAGCGCCTCCTCCTGAGAACAGCGAACGAACTGCAGGTGCGCACAGAGAACGCTTCATATGGTAGTAAAATATACTACTGTGTGGATGCTGTTTGTATCCCCAAGGATCAGTGGCGTAGCGACCGGGGGGGACCAAGGGGGTATTGATGCACCGGGCGCCATGGAGTCAAAACATTACAGAGTTTATATTAATTTTAAAGCAAAATATGATTAAAGGGCTTGAAAATGAGCCATGCCCCGGTCATCATTTGTGCTTGCTAGGGCACTGATGACGACTAGGGTAAAAGAACCATATTATGATCCTAGCGCCACCCCACTGATCATGTTCACAAAACGTCAAAGAATTTGTCATTTTTTAAAGACAAATACGATGAGGGAGGGAAAAAATACCATGCCTCAAGCGCCGTTTAAACATTCTAAGCCAATGATGATGAAGCGGGGGGGGGGGACGAAAATAATACATTATCACCTAGGTGCTTACCTTACCCTTGCTAAGCCAGTGATAGTCATACAGGGCAATTATTACATAAGAAAGCAATACTTTCCTTCTGTATTTTCAAATTTTTATGCCTGTTGTTGCTTACAAGGAAGTTATACTCATTTGTAATCGGTGCAATCGTTTTGAATAACCCTGTATAACTGTCGAGATGAATTTAACAAGTATGGAATATTTCTGTAATTTCAATGTGGCAGTGTTTCCTTTTTTCGGTATATTTTGAATATTTGATTTTCGTCAGGCGCTGGAGGCGACGAAGAACTGTGCAAACCCCGAAAGGAACGAACGGCATTCAGCAAGAATCAAGTGCAAGAGCTGGAAGAGGAATTTGCCCAACACAACTATCTCACAAGACTGAGAAGATATGAAATCGCAGTTGCTTTGGATTTGACAGAGCGACAGGTAAGAATGCTCGCTTTAAATCGTTAGAAGCGCCTGCACCTGTCAAACCGCATAAACATTAATCACAAAGTGATAAAGTTTATTAACATTTAAAAAGCTAATAACAGAGGTAGAAGCTAATTTTTAGAAATAGAGTAACTTTACAAGCATGCACTCATAAAATATTCAATATTTTCTGGTAGCGAAATCCTAATGCCATTTATATACAGAATGGATATTCAGTGGTATCTTATTAATTAGTCTCACCTTTTAATATATTTTGTGGACAGAGATAAAAGATGGTAATAGAAAAAATTATAAATTACAAACCTACTCTTAAAATTTAAACTGAAGAGATGCGTTAAGTGTTTATAAGGCAAAAGTTCAAAATGTTATTACGAAAATTTTAAAAACTGAATAAAACCTCGCAAATTTACAATATAAAAATATTTGTTTATAATTAATTTTCAATTCATATACATATTACAGAAGCTGGTTAATCAATTTCATAATTGTCTGTCTGTTCTTTTTTTCTAAAGATCGCAGTGAGTTATCGTTCCAAACCACTCTAACTGAAATTCTGGTAATTTTTACTTTCTCGTATACGAAGTATACAAAGAGAAAGTATTGTAATCGTCAAAAAATTCGAACTCGAGATTTTGACGAATCTCCACGTTTTAGATCACCCTGAGTCCGAAAAACACAATTTTGGAATTATGTCTGTCTGTGTGTGTGTCTGTGAACACGATAACTCGAAAACTGTTAGAGCTACGGGGATTAAATTTGGTATGTGGTCTTTAAACATAATTTGTAGGTTTCTATCAAATTTTGGACAAACTCCGTTAAAGGGAAGTCTGTCTGTATGTATGTATGTCCGAAGTCATGCGAACACTATAACTCAAAAACTTGAATAGCTAGGTGAATAACATTTAGCACACAGTTTTATCATCATGAATGTAGGTCCGTATTACATTTTGGGCCAAATCCGTCAAAGGATTGACTGTCTGTCGGTCTGTATAGTCGCATACTTGTAACAATTATATCTCCTAAACCCTTTGGCTTAGATAAATAAAAATTGTTATGACGTTTGCTAATATTAATTATAGATCTGTGCTCAAATTTCGTTTCACTCCGTTGGAAAAAAGGTGTTCAAATTGTATATTTCGTTCAAATTGCATATTTCGTTCAAATTGCATATTACGACTCTGTTGGCGAGCGTTTGTTTATTTTACTCAAGTTAGTATAGTTGGCTTCTGACCTTAGCGGTCTACGAAATTGTAGTTTCGAAAGCGCTTCGTTTCTTCCCATTTGGTTCTTTTTTCTCCCTTTTGGCGAATTCTGATCCTGCTCGGATTATTTTATTTCCGTTTCGTCGTTTCAACGTGTGCTGTGCAAAACTTGTTGCGTTCTGGGAGTAAGCAGATTCGAAATTTTTATCCGATCGAGTTTGCGGGGAACTGACTTAATTTCGATTATTTTTTATCTCCACTACGCTAGGGGTTTAGCTTATTTTTTGTCCCTACATGTGTTAGGAGTATACGAGAAAGTTTAGGGGAGACCACTCCCGCTGGTTTGAGATCATTGTCCATAATAAAAACGAACGGAATATGGAGGTGAATTCTTTTATAATAGTGAGATGACATTTTGATGCAATTCATGTCTCCAACCTCGTAACTGTTGATTAAATCATTAGCCTTCCCTATCATGAACCTAAAGAAATACATTTTATTTGAAATAAAAAAAAAATTCGAAAGAAAAAAAAAGGGGGGGGGGGGGGAATTTACGCATTGTTTCGGATTTGTTTAATTTTATCTTAGAATTTCATTTGTTCCAAACTATCTTTTTTAGCAGGAAGTAATGAATAACTTTTCATTTGCCAGACAGTTCAATAAATTTACTCGTGTAGAAACCTTAAATTGATTGAATACATTATAGCTTTGACATACTTTGCTGGATCGTACCCGTAGTTACTTTTTCCAAAATATTACTCAGCAAGTATGCATTGGAATGCTGGAGGGGGAATAATTTATGAGTAGGCATTATTTTAATTTTCGTTATCTGAATAAAATCGGTAAATCATAATCGGTTTGATAATTTTTCAAGGATTTCAGAATTCATCGGGAAAAGTGGGTGATTAAAGATAGGACAAAAAAATGAAGTCAAAATTTTAAATTTATAAGTAATATATATATATATATAATTGTTGAGGGGAAAAAAACTGTTATAATAAGATTCCGCTATAATTCGAGAAGTTTGACAATTATGCTTTAACTGACATTTAATTATAATTTGTATAATAACAAAAAATATCAACAGCACACATCAAATGAAAAAGAAATCTATTTTCAAAAGTAAATAATAAGAAAGTTTGCGAGTATATACTGTCGGCTTAAAACTGCACCAACTCTAGAAAGCTTATTTTTGAGCAGACATATTCTAAATACTAAATTGATCTAAAGTTCGGTTTATTCGAGTTATGAAGCATATCGGGTTGAATTGAATCGAGGATTTTAAAGCTGTTTCTTGGCGACTCTCGGAAGTACTAAATCGTCATCGCCAAAGCAAAATTATAGGTTTGAGATATAGTCAGGTTAAACTTAATTAATTTTGAATCGTTATGATAAATAGTAAAAATTATTTAACAGATTTCTAACAGTGGTGTAGCGAGGATATGTGGCACCCGGGTCATAATGTGATTTTTCGCCCCCCCCCCCCGTAATCATAATTGATTTAGCTTTTTTTAAACGGAGCCTGGGGCATGGTCTTTTTTCGTCCCTCATCGTATTTCACTTAAAAAGTGACAAGGCCAGTGGCGTAGAGAGAGTAAGTGGAGCCAAGAAAATATTAAGATTTTTTTTTAAATCTTAGTTGTCATCAATGGCTTAACAAGCGTAAATGGCGCCAAGTGTATGGTATTATTTTTTGCTCCCTCGTCTCATTTTCTTTTAACCAGCGGCAGTGATATCCTCTGAACTTTCTAGTATACTCCCTAACATATGTGGAGAAAAAATAAGGCAAACAACAGTTAAACGCACCAAGCGTCCCTAACCACAGGTGGAGGAAAAGATAAACCAAACGGCATACCCACGAGTTTTCTTCAGCACGCGTCAAGGCGAAAGGCGGCTATTTGCCAATACACAATATGGTCTTGGGCAAGATAAAATAAATCAAATAATGCAATTTGAACGCCTTTTTTACAACTGATTGAAACGAAAATTGGACACGGATCTACAATTAATGTTAGATAAATAAAAATAGGTATGGGGTCTGCTAAGTCATAGAGTTTAGGAGTTATCGTGTTCACAAGTATGCGATTATACAGGCCAACAGACAGTCAATGCTTTGACGGATATGGACCTTCATTCCTAATGATAAAACTGTGTATAAAATTTTATCTATATAGCTATTTAAGTTTTTGAGTTACTGTGCTCACATGAACACGGACAGAATTCCCATGGACAGATTTTGTTCCAAAATTTCGTAGAAACCTACAAATTATGTGTTGTGATCACATACCAAATTTCATCTCTCTAGCTCTAATATTTTTCAAGTTATCGTGTTCACAGACAGACATAATTCCAAAATTGTGTTTTTCGGACTCAAGGAGGTCTAAAATGTGGAGATTCACGAAAATTTCGGGTTCAAATTTTTTGAAGATTACAATACTTTCTCTTCGTATTCGAGAAAGTAAAAATGGCATAAACGCAGTATTGTTTTGACTCCATGGCGCCTATACCCCTCGATCGCTACTGCAGTTGTTTTACTGATGTTTAGATAACAGGTTTATAACACGAAACAGTAAAATGGAAATTCTTATCGATTGCAGTAGTCTGTGAAAAGATTTATTGTGAATTTAGTGACTTTTGATTGAACGCCGACGATGTATAACATTCCATGAACGAACATCTAATCGTCGCTTAGCAATGTTCGACTTTACTTAGCTGCACTGCTGGCTTGATATGAACGTAGCTAGCAACTCCAAGACGAATTTCAATCCATAGACTTATCGTAGAAATTTGACCTGGCCTGACAGTTCATTCAAAGTATCAAACGCAAATTCTTTGATTTTACAGTAGTGGCGAGTGTCTAATGAAACCAAAATCATCCACCAAAAGGGTCAAAGAGTGGTGCAAGAAAAAGCGTATAGGCTTTTTTTATATTGGATGACAGTGAACTTTTTTACTTTGTAGAAAACAGTAAAAACTTCAAACTAGCTCATTAGCTTTAAATTAGAATGATGTATAGTAAATTGGACATTTCAGTGCACCAATAAACTTTAAAATGCCAATATCAAAACTTAAAATTTCTGCGGTGTTTTTTTTAAGTGTGCTCATCACATCGGAATGGATTAATAAATTTTGTATTCGCCGAATTCTTGCAATTATTCTCAAATAAATTATACATTTTTATTGACATACTCATTTCTGTTCTTTAATTTCCAGGTAAAGGTGTGGTTTCAAAACAGAAGAATGAAGTGGAAGCGAACAAAAGGTACTCACATGAAGTCAAAAGAAAAACTCTTGAAAGGAGTGAACGAAATTCCTACATCTCTGTAAAGCTGAATTAAGTTCAGATTTTCATAAAAGTACAAAAATCATTAATAAAATTATTGAAGAATTTTTCCTTTTTAGTTCAAATAACCCCATATAGCTCCTATAAACCTGCATTATAGACATGAAAGCAAAAAAAGCTCAAAATAAAGTAGAAAATACGCATTGCGTTACGAGTAAAATTTGTTTTAAACACAAAATCATGAAATACTCAAATATTTCATCATTTACTGAATATAACTAATCCAGTTATATTCAATATATTGAAAATACAGTGAACTGTGGATTCAATGGACTAATTAGGGCTAAAGGCTGGCCATAAGATTTGCAGTCCATTAAATCATGACTTATGTAACAAACACGTGAAACACTAAAAAATGTGCTGTATAATGCAAATGTAAAAAATTATATACATATATAAGAAAGTACTTACAACCGTGTGTCCGAAGGGCGAAAAAAAAAAAAGGCTCAAGCTTCAGTTGCTTTCTTCTTACTAGATTAGTCAAACTCTGGCCATAAAATCCAAAGTATGTTGATTCGAGGGTTTACTTCACTCTGATATCAAATGTATAGTAATAAAATTTAAAGCAGTAAATTAAAGTTACTTAATTTACCCAGATATTTATTAGAAAAATTTAATTATCATCATGGAAAATTAACATGTTCGTGGACAAAGCGGCATATGCCATTCTAGTTGCTGGGACAAAGCGTATCCTGTCCAAGTTCGCGGCAAGTTAAAATGCAAAGAGGCATAAGCCACACATTTTTGTACACAAAATGCTATTCAAGCAACTTATGTGTCCCAGCAAATAAGATAAAAGCAAATAATATAAGCCGAGTGTCCGCATATGCGTTAAACAATTCCCTCCTCCAATGAACAATTTTTTTTTTTGACTGGAACTGATGCATTTAATAACCTTAGAAGTAAAATTTTACCAATATGCGAATTATAGTAATATTAATTTAAAACCATATTTTATATTTTTTAATAAGCTTTATTAAAATAGCATCCTATTTTGTAGCTATATGGGACTTATTTTGGATTGTCTGGACACCACCAAACATAGTTCTCTGCAAATGGTTGGAAATACAGTGGAAGAAAGTATGAGCTTAAGGGAATTAAATGTATTAGGCTCACCCACAAAATAGGCCTTTGGTGGAATCAATCGCGACCCCAAACCCTTCAGTGACTAAGTCAATTCTGTACAACCAAATCAGAGAGCGAGAATTATAACTGATTAGTGAAACAATCAATGGCAAGATTCTACGTACCATCTTTTATATTTGAATTACAAATAATTTCACTTCACATGTCTGAAAAGTTAACTTCTGTTTTTATTTAAAAATATAAGGATTTAAAATGGGACAATTATCACTGTTTGTGAAAAAAACAAGAACACCCAGTCAGTATTTATACTCAGTTGGGTGAAGCACACACAGTGCATTATTTTACCACATATAATAATCCTTTTTTTATATAATGAGCAAGCAAAATATAAATAAAATTCATGTCTTGAAGATTTAAATTAATTGCAAGCTACATTCTATACAAAAACATTTCACACAAATGCAAAGTTAAATACAAAATTAAGCAATAAACACACAGTTAAATAATTGTTAAGCATATTTTCATTTCTTTTGTCTTAAGTATTCAATGTTTGATCAAAATATTTATTTAAGCATGCCGTTGATATTTAATTCTATTAGTGTAACAAGAAATAAAGGTAAAAATCTTACTTTTTAAGAAAAAGTCAGCATACTGAAATTTTTTCCTTTAAGAATATTAATTTACACTTATTTACATGAACACAATAACCAGAATGCCTAAGCATTCAGGGTGACCTGTATGACAGTCGTCATGACCTTAATCAGAAACTGAGAGTAGTCTCAATAGCCATCACCCAAACCCTTGTGCAAGAGGGACGTTTTGTCATCGGAGTGGAGGCAACTCAATCCAATACTATACCCAATAGGGAAGTGAAAACCTGCTTACCTACCCAGCATCTTCCCATCCAAATACTCATGGCACCCTAGGGGAAGACACAAAGACAATAAAATAAACAGCCTAATAGCTTAAAACTTTTTGGATTAAACAAAGGAAACTATAAATAATGCAAAAGTAAATAGTAGAAAATTCTCAAACAAAAATCATCCGACTAACCGAAATTGAACATCATTATTCAGATTTTTATACTCAATGAGCATGTCTATATGGTGGTATTTTTATCAAAGTAAATTAAGCAATATTCAGGTCAAGTCATTATAAAATAATGAATATAATTTTTAAAAAAATCAACTTCTTATTTCTCAAGTACACAATAAATTCAATTTTTAGTTCCAACCATGATAAATGGCTAACAAAACACCTCATGAATTGCTTGCTTAGTTTTTAAAATCCTTTTGTGAATAGCATTAGATGCTATATTTAAACACATAAGACAGAATTATGAACAAAGAAATTGACGAAAATAATTAATGTCTAAAATTATTGATTAAATACTTTATTAATGCGTATTAATAAATTTTACAAATTGTACAAAACATGTCAAAATTAAAAACATTCTCAGCAATTAACAAGCAACAATTGAATTTTCCTGAAATTATTCATTTTTGTTCATTTTGTTAAAACAAACAAACAATAATAAAAAAGTAGCACTATTCTTTGAAACATATCTTAAAAAATTTACAATAAAGAAAATGTGCTCGAGTATTTTTTGCTGTGTGTGCTCCATTCGCAAAATCCGATTACATCTTTATTCTGAGCAAGCAATAAAAGTGAAATTATACATGAAGCAATAAAAAACAATTACTTCAAGATAATATTATGAAATAAATATCTACACACAGAAGAATAAATATAAGCACTACTCATTTACATGATTATTCATGGGAATTGTTTCGTCAATTATATATTTTAACATATAATATATTTGTACACATATCAGCTGTCATAATTTTTAGAATTCGTGATTCAATTAACATATAATTCAGTGCAGTAAAACACATTGTCCATATACAGAAATTCAAATAATGGCATAGAACTTATATTTTTAAAAAATAAAAAATATTTTAATAGAAGTATACTTAATAAAGATTCATTTCTTTTAAGAATGAAAATATCTAAGGTGTGATTTATGATAAAATAAATTACACACAAATTATATTTGCCGTGTTAAGTATCCAAATAATTAATGTAAGATGAAATGTACAAATATGGCACTATAACAAATTTTTGAAATTTCAAAGGAAATAAATAAAACTCTCACATTCATTTTCCAAACATAAACTAAATCATACACAAAAATGTGTAGCATTTTCTTTACAAACATGAAGAGAATTAAAAATATATTTCTAAGATTTCTTCTAGCACAAGAATCTGATGGGAAAGAATTTAAAGTAAATAAAAACAATAATGTTCGATGAACCATCTTTTAAATGAAAAAATTCATGGAATGAGACTTAAATGAAATTTGTACTCGATAGAAAATTTTATCTGGCACAACTAAATTTGCACATGTTGCAAAAACTTATGAATAAGTCACAGTAAGTACAAAAAGAAAAGAACAGCCTTAAAATAAACTTACATAGTCATAATAATTGTGTTATGTGCTATTTATTTATAAGACAAATTTTTTTTTTATCTCAAAGCTTCAAATTACTTACTTTCAATGAGTAATAAAAACATATTATACAAAAAAAGTCTAAATTTTCTGCATATCATTTGTCATAAAATTTATTGTAATTGATAAAATAATTAATCAGCACATTATAAGCACAGATATTTTGATCATTAATAAGGAACAGATGAATTCTATTTAACGTATTGGCAATAGATAAGAATTTCCGGAAGTAAGGTTATTTATTGTATCCAGTTCTTGGTCAGCTTTATTATTTTCTAATTCTTGTAAAGTGTGAACAAATCTTGACCATTCATCATTTTTAGGAGTAGCAAGTTGCTAATAAAAAGAAAATACATTAAGTTACATAAATGTATTCAAATTGAATTATAATTAATTTAAAGAAACATATCTAACAGATGGCGAGAAAATACCATAGAATATATAAGTGGCAAATTTTAAAAAGTTACATAAACAAAGAATATGAATCCAATAATATAAAACAGCAAAAAAACTATCAAAGTCTCCAACAAAAATTTTGCAATTCATTCAAAACATATTTATGAAGAATTAGTGTCGTTAAAATTATAAATAAAAGATATAACTCAAAATTTTTAATGAGTTAGTAGAATTGCTTTCATACTGAATCACACTACTTCCAAGAATTTTATTACCTGATATTTTTATATTAATTTATTACCATATTTAAGAAGAATTGAAAGAAACTGAAATTACCCATTAACATTGAATTTTTTTTAAATTAAAAGCTGGAGCCGTTAAATATACTTCAAAACTGATTTTTTCCCTGAATACAATAATTTAATTATTTTTTTTAAAAATTAAATTGATTGGGCAGAATTTTTTTCAGTTTAGCTTTGCTATTCAAAATAAGTAATAATCTTACCTCTCCAACATCATAAATATAAACTCTTCCTAAATCATCTCCAACAGCAACTTGATGTCCAGATGGAGTCCAAACAACTCTATTTAATGCTGGATTACCATCAGCTACCGCACTCACAGTAGGAAGCTGTAGTTTAAAAAAAAGTATTAAAAAAACGCAAGCAACATCATTCGTCGCTTAACAAGCAACACCACCTATCTCAATTTTTGGAAATTTGAAAGAGGAAGAAAATTCTAAACTTTTCGCAACCAATAACAGATAATTCTGAATTTTTTTAAACACCTGATAACATCATAAGATTGCATGTTCCTACTACATGTGAAAAAAAAATCAGAAATATCCATTATTGGTTGCAAAAAAATTGAGTATTTTTTACCTCTTTCAAGTTTCCAAAAATTGAAATAGGCGGTGTTGCTTGTTAAGCGACGAAATATTAATTTAATTTTACATCCAACACCTAACTATCAGACAACCAAACAACAGCAGTTGTAGAGATAAGATTAAATCCATCAGCTCTTGATAGAAGAGCAAACAAAAATAAAATAAAGGACTCTAACCTCAGTATCATTGTTGAGATTCCATATATCCAATCTCCCCATGCCATCAACACAAGCAAACACAGATGGGTGAACTGGAGACCAAGCAACATCACAGACATAATCTCCATTATCCTCAAAAGAATACAGAGGCTTGCTATCCTGAGAAAAAAATATCAGAGGAGAGTTTAAAAATATCGTCAACGAATTTAAAAAAAAAAAAGAAAGAAATGGGAGAAAAAAGGAAAAGAAAATTTTAGATAGAAACTAACTTTTAAACTCCATAACTTCACTGTCCAATCCATAGAGGCAGATAAAAATAAATGTGAGAAATCAATATGTCCTTGAGCACTATGAGAGCTTAAACCAGTCACTGGACCTTGATGTCCTTCAAACAGTTCGTGTATTCCAGCTTTGCTGCCATGCCTGCTAGCTAAAAGGTGCAACAACAAGGCAGTATAAATATCAATTCAAAAAACAAATTTACAATAACTTTCATCTTATTAACAATATATATGAAGTCTAGAATTTCAACAATCCTCGTTGTGATCCAATGGCTTGAAAGATATTAAACAGATTGAAAAAGAAGAAGAAAAAGAAAAAAAATCATTCCTAATTTTCCAGGTACGCCAATAATAAAAAAAGATTAATTTTAGGTTTCAAAATAAGTTTAATTCTAACAAATTCTTATAAATAAAGATTTTTATGAAAAAACAAACTGACCCTTTGAGTTCCTAAATCTTAAGCTATTAAAAAGGTTTTAAACAACAATTTTTGAAAGAATTTGCAATCATATTACAAAATCTATCAAGAGCTATTATATGTAGCAATTCTAATGTTTTAATTTAATTATGATGTGAAAGTACGAACTTTCGGCCTATAAAATAGGGAAAGGTAAGTCTCCATCTTTGCTTTTGCTACTCAAAATACCATGCCATAATTTGTAGCCAAATTTGGAATATTGTTATTTACTTCTTATTTTTCTAACAATTCTGTTTATCATTATGTACAGTGCACAACTAAATGAATGAGACACCTCTGTAACTCTGGTATATATTACTGAATCTTCACAAAACTAGTGTCGATGTTAATGGATCAAGAGAACAAGTTTATTCAGATAAAAAACTGATTAAATGAATTAATTAACAGATATCTCGGAATTTTCCCATTATGCCTATCAATTTTTTTCACTGAATTGACTCCTCGTCATGAAATTAGCCTCCCAAAAATTTTTTATAGAATTTTGATTAAAATTTCGAGAGTTATAGGATTTTGAAAAATGGTGTTTCCCATGTTTTAAATGAAGTTTAGGAACTTTTGACGATATCTCGGAAGGTATTATATATCTCTCAAAAAATTTTTCACTCACTAAAAGAACACAATTTTTTTACATGAAGTCATGAAAAAATTCATAATTTTTTTAAAATTTTAAACATGACTGTGAAAAAAAAGTGAATTGTAACATAGTAAAAGTTTTACATGAGAGCAAAGCCGAGACATTATAATGCCAGTATCCAAAAAATCAAGTGCCTGTCTATAATAATTTTCAAAATAGTTACAAAAAACTGCAAATTCCCACTGCTGACAGGCAACGCCCATTTTTTGAGACCGTATATTATATTTATTTGCACTTATCAGTCTACTTTTAATGAAGCATGAACTTTAATTACCATTATAAAATCGCGGTTGAATGAATATTTTTTATTTTAATATCAGACAATTTTAACATGAAATAAATTGTGCTTTCTTTTCGAAAAATTAAACATTTTATGTTAATCTGATTAAAAGATTACCTGATTGTTCAACATTTGGATTCTGATTAAGACTAAACCATAAATCACTCGATCGCATAACATTATTACACAAAGATAAAAAATTAATATTAAAAAAGTTATAGACTCGATACGAGAATTAAAAAAATAGACGATAAATTCGTACTTCTAACAATTCTGTAATCTAACTGCAAGCTGATAACTAAAACATTCAAATATGAAAACGATAATATAATTTTAAAAAATTACAGGGGAAATTCGTGATTGCAATTAATTAAAAGTTTAGATTATAAATTTTTATTTAGTTCACATGTTATCATTTTCTTAAATTTATAGAAATCATACTAATTGCAAACGATAAATTTTATATTCCAAATAATTAAACTATACACTAAATTCCTAATATCAATATAATTAAAAATTCAAATAATTTTTTTATTTATATTTTGTTATATCATTTACCGAATTTTCAATTAAAAAAGCAAACAATAAATTCTTATCTTAATATTATTATTAGAATCCCTTTTTCCCAATTTCCCCACTGTTAAAAAGTATTTGTCATTTTGTTGCAGTGAAGACATAATGAAACCAGCGGGAGTGGTCTCCCAACACATGTAGAGAAAAAAATAAGCTAAAAGGCAGTACAAGAACAAGAACCCCAAACGCAGTGCGGAAAAAAAATAAGCGAAACGTCATACCACGATTTTCAAAGGTTGTCTAACGTGGAAGTGGAATAAGAAGATGGTATGATTACCAATAGGGCTAGGCGTAAGATAAAAAAAAACGAAATTTGCAATTTGAATGCTTTTATTTAAAACGATCGACACAAAAATTGGACACAAATCTACCATTAAGGTAAGAAGGCCACATACCAAATTTCATTTATCAAACTAATTTTTTAAAGAAGTTATTGCGTTAATTGCTTACTCAATCAAGCTTTTTTAACCAATTGGAGTGTTCTCTTCCTACAACTTTATCTCAGTATAGTGAGTTTTCTGTTAACCTTCATAGAGAATAGAGAAGGCCTTTAGAACATTATCTCTTCAAACGTTTGGGTTCAAAATTTAACTAAACTCAAGTTTTTGCACCAAAACTACATACCAAATTTCATATATCTAGCTTATCGCCTTTCTGAAAAATTGCGTTTGCATACCCAGCAAAAGTCAGACCACCAACCTTTTGATGGAGATGGAGCAAAATTTGGCACATATTTATAGTATACTAGCTGTTATTCCCGACACTGTTCGGGATTAAAATACATTTATGTCTAATATTTTTAATGAAAAAACTATTTTTGTATAGAAAATTATAATACAAAAGCTCATTTATTGTCTGAAACGTTTTTACTTCAAATTTCGTTCATAAATAGTGAAATATAAAAAGGATTTTGACAATGTTTTGGGTCAATTAATTAAATAATTAAATTTTCATTAATAAAACACGTGAAAATAAACCGAATCAATAGTTGTTCCAATATATATTATGAATCGCCTGCTTTTAAACTTTTCTTTAGTATTCTTCCAGAATTTTGTTTATATGTTCTAGCAACAGCTCTTCATACGCATTCTTGTTCTTTAACAATAAAGAATACATTGCTACAAATTGTAAATTTTATACCCAATTGAATTTTTTTTTTAAATTATTGAAATGAGAGCAACAATTTGAATGCAAATGAAATTTGTACCATTGAAAAGCTATTTTTTAAACTTTAATATAGTATAAAAATATTTATGGTAACATAACACTTTCGAAATATATCACAAAAAAACGCAAAATCTTGCTTATTTTTAATTAACTTTTGGGCCTTTTAAAGTTAACAGCGATCTTTCACTTCTTGTATAAAATATTTACAGAAATAAAAAGAAATTAGTTCAAAGTCTCACCGTTGCCTAGCAACGAAGTATCTATAAAAATGCTTTATTTCAAAATCATCAGCAAGTAATCAATTTTTTAAAAAAATTAATAAAATTTGAAGAAAACATTGCACAGAAATAAAATTGGTATTATTGAAAAGGTAAAATTTTAAAGTTTAAGATGGTATAAAAATATTTTTTGTTGGACAATTTGCTCCGAAGTTACTGCGGAAAAACGTTTTTGGTTAATTTTTAATTAACTGACTGTTTAATTAACTTTTGGACTTTGAAAAGTTCATAAGTGTCTCCCCCTTGTCTTAAATAATAAGTGTGCAAAATTTGGTTGAAAACAGTCCATTGGTTTAGGAGGAGATGTGGAACATAGCCACAATGACTTTTATTTATATTAAGATTATAGTGATAAAATCGTATACCAAATTTTATCCATCCAACTGTTTGAGTTACTGTTTTCGAAAGAATGTGAGAGAACAGAGAAGGTCTCGAGATGGATTTCTTCTAAAATTTGATACAAATCTACAATTTTGGAGGGAAAAAAAAAAAACCAACAAATTTCATCCCTCTAACCTTTTCCATTTTTAAGATATAGTGTTAGCAAGTAAGAGGGCATAAGTCAGAAAATGCTGTTTTCAAACTCCAAGAGTTCTAAAACATTAAGACTCACCATATTGTACGTTTCGTATAGGGCCAGTAAAATAATTATTGTTCCAAATATAGTTTCATCATAACAAATATCAATGTAAACAGTTCTTTCAACCAAATAACTTGAGGGAATTAAACTTTATTTCCGTAATTTAAAATCCTATTTTTATAATTTTATTATAAAAAATCTTTAAATATTAAACACATTGATATGACAAAAATATTGTAGATTTCTATTTAAAAGCAAAATGTGAAATACATCTATTGCTAATAAAAAAAAAAAAAAAGTTTCGGCTTAATGAATTTCCTATCCGATTAAAAGTCAACTCCGTCTGAAAAGTAAAATATCCTTTTAATAAAGCTTGATAAATTCATTGGCTTAAAATATCATGACGGAATTCATTCTGACCTATCAGGTGAAACTTCGTAAAAAAACAGCAGATCCAATGCATTTCATTTGGAGTAACATTTTGTGGATGTTAATAATTTTTGTAGGTAAATAATTGTCAAGTAAATAGACTAGATTTTAAAAAGTCATAAAATGCCCTAATTTTTAACCAAGAATCATATTTAGAATTTGAAAAAGAATGTTCATATTAAAGATCAATCTGAATCACCTTTGATTGATTTTTTCGAAATTTCACAGAAAAAAAATAAAAGCTTTTTTTGCAATTAACTAGCTAAAATTTATTTAATATACAGTCAGTCCCTACTGGGTTGGCTAAATTGAGGCGGAGTATTCCGCAAACAAAATTAATTTTATCTCAAGAACTTATATGAATTTCCGGACGAAATTTGATACACATACAAAAAAAGGCAAGCCGTATCGAACTATTGTAAAATCTTCGTTTCCGTAATGGAAAAATTTCGAGATAGCAGTTAATTAACTCGCTTAATCAGTTTTTTTAATCTGAATAAACCTGCCCTCTTGAGCAATTAACATCAACACTAGTTTTGTGAAGATTCAATAATATATACCAGAGTTATAGAGGTGTCCCATTCATGTACCTTCATTCAGCATTTTGAAATATTTTTTTTAAGTAATTACGGTTAGGGTTCATGATTTCCCTGCCTTTTTTCCTTCCTGGGAACATAAGTCATTTCCAGGATTCCCGGAAATGCATCAAAATTTGAAATAATAATAATAAAAAAAAATAGTTATTTTTAATTTATATCAATATTATTTACACAAAATAAGGATTATTCATGAAAACCAAATTTATACTCCGTTATACATTGAGCTAAAAAATACAAAATTTTTTTTATTAATTACTCATTTTTAAAGTATGATTTTAAAAAACATAAGAAATCTATCCTTTTATCATTCAGCCTAGTTCTTAGCTTTGGTATGAACAACCCGGCAGCAGAAAATGCCCTCTCGGCTTCAGCTGATGTCGGAGGAATTGTTTTCAAAGTCTCACCCAGTTTTATAATATTTGATGATCAATTTTTCTGTTGTGTCAAATAACTGAAATTCTTCCTTCACTATCTTGCTCAAAATAGAGCTCTTGTCAGTTGAACAACTTAGAACCTTTATTTTTGCATGGATCGCTTTTTCTAATTTTTCGCACTACGTTAAAGATTTCTCTCTTCTTCTTTGAGTGCGAAGAGTTGGACAGTGATTTTTATTCCTCTCAAAAAAGGCTTGTCATAATTATTTTAGATGGTTGAATCGAAGTTTTTAATTGGTACATGTGAAAGATCAACAGTAACTGCAGAAGCATCATACTTTCTCCCAAAATTTTAGATAATGCACATTAATCCAACTAATCTAACGCTGCGTCTCTCACTAAGTCTTTGGACCAGAGATATTCTTAGTACATTGAGTTTTGTTGGTTCAACTCTCTAATAATGAAAGAAAATATTCCTTCCGACATTTAGTCAAGTCAGTTTCGAGTGCATAGTTTTTCTAGTCCAATTTTTACTGGCTTCAAGCCTGCTACAATTGCAGTCAGAGTTTCAAATTCTACATATTTTATTTTTACAAAAAGGAAAATACAGCAGAACAGAAGAAGTAAACAATAGTAATAATATACTTTTTGCGCACAACGCAGCAGCATCCAGTAAGTGCATTAACAATATTGTCTATAATCAATCAACCAATTAAGATACAATCCAACAAAAATCATACTTCAATAAAAATTATAACACATTAAGATTAAACAAATAAAATGGAAAAAATGAAAGAGCTTTTTCAAAGTGCCACTTGCCATCGGAGTTCTAAAATGGATAAATTTTCTGTCAAGGGAACGACTTAATAGTCAAATAATATTCCCTCCGTGGCCTGAATTTATCCAATAATTGAAATAATGCAGGAAAAAACCTTTCTTAAATAAGAAAAACTTCAGAAAGCCTTTTTTAACAAATCCAATAGAGAAAAAAAGATAAAATTAACATTACCTTCTGCCAAATATACCAGTAAAAACAACGCCACCAAAGCATATCAGATACAAAGGATATTAAGTCTTTCTTTTGTATTTTATTGGAAGTTGCTGCATTTCTGCACCATTCTGTTTATTGCAAAGTTTAATTTTTAATGTATCTTGTTAAATTATTTCACTTGTACTTGTTTCAAACTTTTGTTCTTTAATCTCAATTAATGCTTTTGAAATTGTTGATTTTATTTCTAAAAATCTTTCAAGCATTGCTAACAAACCATTCTAACGTGTTTCGATGTCTAACCAAACCATCTTTTCACAGCCAAACTCTGCTTTAACATAATTTTGTAAAATATCATTCTTGAGAGGTTTCTGAATAATTTTACAAATTTTTGTTCCTGGGAATTATATTGGATTCCCGGGAATGCAAAAAGTACGAAAAGTTTACAATTTCCCGGGAAAGAAACCCTAATTATGGTTTTAAGTAAATATTCGTTCACAGAGTTAAATCTAATATCAAACCAAAATGGGAAGAAAAAATTAACATTAAGCTATCTGAAATTTTGAAATAAATGAAAATTTTAAAAATCAAACTATATCTCACCAGTGTATATAGTTCCCTCTTCACTTCCAACAATAAAGTTATTATAGTCTCCAGACGGGAAAGATAAGCTGGTGACAGAAACAGGCCGAGATTGCTTTTGATGAGATAGCTCCATAGTATCCTAAAAATACCTCTATTAAAATTTTTCCCAGTAATATTCCAACAGTGAAAGTCTTCTTGAAAAAGCAGAATTAAAACAGGTGAAAGAAATGATTTAAAAGGAAACTTGCCTGAGGAGCTGAAAGCATGTCCAAACTCCAAGTACAGAATTTACCATCTGTTGATATACTAACTAAATTATGTGCATTTTGGGTACCAACAACCTGGATACAGTACACAGGATGCTAAAAATAAAAAGTAAGAATAAGGAAAATGAATTATAACAAATAACTACTTACAAAAAATAACTGGTGATAAGTGAAGAAAAAAGAATAAACTTATTATGAAACTAGACACAAAAATAATCGAAAGACTCCCTGTTGGCAAGACGGAAGGCAAAGATCCTTTAGTCCTGAGATACAAGGAAAAGAACATTTCGCCCTCTATTTTCATAAGAATTAGAGCTGCACGAATGAAAGAGGGTGGAAGAAACTGCACATGATGAGAGCTTTCCAACAAGGTGTATCATACTTAGGTTGAAAGGTACTTTTAATACTAATAAAATAACTTTTCAGCTTATAAACTTCTAAGCAATTGCAGCTATCAAAAAATTTTAAATACAAAAACTGTTCATTATGATAAGATGATAATTTGCCTAATTTGAATTTTCTTTCTATCTTCAATTGTACAGAAATTATGAAGAAATGAAAATTTCCACCTCCTTTGAGCTGGATAGAGCATTCATGAACTCGGCCGAATTTTCACTATCTTTACATCATATTCCACGCCAGTTAAAATCAAATCAAAATTGCTCCAGTTATCGTATTCAAAAGATAACATGGGCAAAAGCATTATACATACCAGCATTATACAAGTTTATATATATACATATATATATATATATATATAAACTTTTGAACGAAGGGTAGTTTTGGGTTCTAGGGGTCATGATCGGTGAAGATCTACAGAAATTTTCCGGAAGTCGTGTCATGAGAACCATTGCAATACGTAGACTTCCTATAAGAAATCTACCTAAAAGTATTCATTGGAGAAGTTTGTAGATATTGTATATGCATACCCTTAAACACACGATAGATTCATTTTTAACACGTTTTTATTAACTCGTTTTCTTGTCTGTCTGTCTGTTCGGTACAAATCTTGCGATCGATTTTAAACTAACTTCCCGATGAGCTGGAGACTTGAAACTTTAAACATAGTTCAGAACTAGATGACAATGCATTATTAATTCGCTTTCTTGTCTGTCTGTCTGTCTGTCCGTTTGTCTGTCATTTCATGTTTTGCATGACGCCTCCGCAGTACGTTTTTCATTATATCTCGAAAACTATTAACATTACAGACTTGGTTCTTGGGTATATGGATGACCCATGGGATCATCGAAGCACCCCCATATTTTAGCCATATCTTTGCGCATGTGCAGTACGTTTTTCATTATATCTCAAAGGTCTCTGCGTCACATAACTTACTTTTTCAGGAAAATAACAATTTTCTATTTATGATCAGGTGAAGAGAAACTGAAATAAACCTGAAATTTGTCACATGTCTCCATCATAATCTCATCAAGATGTTTAAAATCGATTGCAAAATTTCACACACAGAAGACTAAAAAGCAGAAAATAATTATTTAAAAAAATAAAAATTTTAATAGACCACGTTTTTAAAACGGACTAAAAAGTATAAAATAATTTCTTCTTGCCCCATACAGATTTATAACCCCATACAGAATTAAAACGAAAAACGTGGGGCGCATGCAATATTTAATAGTAAGGAGTGTAGAGAGTAGCTGTCGTTGAGAAAACTCACACAACAGTTCATATCATTTCCATTGCAATAAAATTGTTAGTGACTGAAGTAAACTATTTATACATGAATTATCTATTACATGCGCCCCACGTTTTTCGTTTTGAATCTGTATGGGGTTGTAAATCTGTATGGGGCTAGAAGAAATTATTTTATACTTTTTAGTCCGTTTTAAAAACGTGGTCTATTAAAATTTTTATTTTTTTAAATAATTATTACAAATGTAGTTTCAATTCCTGGATAATGGTTAAGATACGTTATTACAGCAGGAGCAGTAAAGGACAAACAGAGATATTCTTCACAGTCACGGGACAGGAAAATCAGGATATTAATACTAATTTGAGAGACTGGGATATCAGCAGACAATTTATACTTAAAGATGAATGTAATCAGCATTTGGCTAGTTTTGAGGAGAGGCATGAATTCAAAGGCCAGCTCAGTGCCTAATAACCTTTTAAGTGGCTTTTATTCAACTTCCAATTACTTTGTGCCTTGAAGCTGAAACTCTATGGGATTCACCAAAAAGGAGGTTTCACATTAAAAAACAACAACAAAGGTTTATTAATTAAAGCCTCATATTGACACACTTATTGTTTTCAATAACAGGAAGTACATTTACTTCCCGTTATAATGACGATCCAAAGTGAGCAAGTTCAATTCATATCACTTACTTCTCAATGCTACTGGTGCAAACAAGAGAAAAAGGTCTAACTTTTATTGTCAACAAAGGATGAAAGAAAGATGTGTGAAAAGGTTTTGGGCATAGTACTGCTTTAAATTCTGTCAAGGCTGATATAGATTATGAGTTTTATGCATTTCACGTCATACATCTTCAACGTTAAATCCACCATAGCCTGCAAAATGGTAATTTTCAAGCAAAATAGAAAAAGCCCATATGACACAACAATATTTTTATTGCTTAGCCAACAAAATGTTTCATTTGGCTTCCAAAGACATTTCGAGGCAGAATATAAAATATTTTGAATTATTCTTCTCTTGCAGCGAGTGAAACAATGTTATTTCGCAATTCATCAGTATTACATGAAACAAAGGAAATTAAGCTCATGTAACTACTCTACACAGAGAAATAAAATATAAGAATCTTTTAACACAAGCCAGCTTATTTTAAGACATACTAATTTAGACACTGGAAACTTACTGTATGGGCTATAGCTGACAAAGGACTTCTCTGAACAGGTGTTCGTTTACTACTGCGATTATCCCAAAGAACAATTTGTCCAGAATAAGTTCCTCCCAATACTAAATTAGGATGGAATTTGGCAAAACATGTAGACATAACAGCCGACTGAAAATGAGAATATCAAGATCTTTTTAATGAAACTGTTAACAAAAATTAATTATCAGTAGCATGCTAAAAATTAAAAAGAAATTCCATTTGTAATATTAATTCAAATTTGAACAAAGTCCAGTTTAGAAGCAAATTCAAAAACATTTTCTTTTCAAGATCTAACCTGGCAATGAAAGATATATTCTGGGGTTGTTTTTTTGAATTTCATATTCCAAACTAGACACACACCATCAGGATCATGAGGTGAATCTTCATTATTATTGTAAGAGGCAACTAGAAGCTCAGGAAACTGAAATACACAAAGTCACATACTAAAAATATTCAATTCACTAATTAAAAAATTAGATTTACCTGATGTTTGCTATGTAAAATGCTTGAAAAATCGTTACAAGTACTTAAAGTTTAAATAATTGCTCACCTTTTAAGAGAGCATCAACAAAATATTATTCGAAGTAACACTCAGTAGTAGTTTTTAATCATAATTAAATATACAAACTTAAATATCTTTAGAGCATATAGAATTGTAGCCAAATATTTTAAAATAAGACACTGAAAACAAAATAAATTAATACAAAAAGCAATAAATTAAGGTATGTGCCTACCTTCGGAGCCTCCCCCCCCCTTTTTTTTTTTAAAAGACATTTTTATGCAATAGTTACAACTGTGTATAAAACTATGAATTCAAATGCCATTTTAATGAAATTATTTTTTATTTTCAAAATTTTGGCCATATTTGGTCAAAATTTAAGCAAATATTGATATTTACACCAAACTTCCTATAACAAATTCTAATAAATGTATTTTAATGTTGTTATATGTTGTTGTGTTAATGTTGTTATGTTAAAAATGTGTGCACCTGTGTTGTGAAACAGAATATTTAGAGTACTTCGTAAAGTTATTGAGATACACCAAAGCTTGTATATGCTACAGGATTTCTTTTTCAAATAAAAATAGCTCTAAAATAAATAATTATATACTTACAAACTATATTTGAGGTTCAGAACATACCTAGACAGGATTCCCACTCTTATTGAAGAAAAAAATTCAAGGACTTTCAAGGACTTTTTAAGAAAATTCAAGGACCATAAAATTACATATTGTAGAAATTGTACATAACTGAATTTTTCACTTGAAAAATTGTAAAATATGTCTATACACTTGATATTTCAGTTGTTCTCACTTTACAGGAATCAAACTACAAATTAAAATAAAAAAATAATAATAAAAATAAGTTATAAAAAAAATTCAAAAAAACGGCCATGATATATATTTGATGTCAATAGGACAAGAGATAGTGTAGAAGCAATAATGAATAACAATAGAATCTTAACTGAAAACTTGAAATATATTGAGATGAAATCAAAAATCGTAGCTAATTTATCTTGAATATCCATATGTCATTCTCAATTGAACACTAAAGAAATTCACAATTAATAACTATTTTAAGCTTTTTGGAACAGATCTTTATATTATAGCTTTTAACATCAAGCCTTACCATTTTAGTAATTCAATCACAATGCAACAATGAATCAAACAGAATAAAAACTAAATTTTTAAATCAAAATTAATTTTATTTTTGACCTTCTAAAGAGACAATAACCAAAAGTAGCTATCAATAGATGATTAAAATTTTAAACAGTTGAAATAAATAAAAATAAGTCACTGATATTTAACCCCTACCTAAATATAAGTTTCAAGTCTAAGCAGCAAAATTAACTCTCCATACTGAAAGGGCCAAAGCGTAATGTGCAACCAACCTACGGTTCGAAAGAACGTCTCACTCTCTCTGTAAAAATTTCCACCGTGGGGGAAAGGGATATTTCCTGGAACTGTTAGGGAAAGTTCGCTGTAATTCTCAAAACTGGCCATTTGCATTTCAACCCTGAACCAATTTCTTTCAAATAAAACCCCTTAAGATTGTCAGCCTTCATTGCGGTTTTTGATGGGGGGGGGGCCGTGTGCTCAGAGTATCCTACGAATCAGAGGGTTAAAGCCCCCACTTACAAGAGAGTACTGTTTGTTTGAAAACCCCAAGGGATTTCGAAGGTCACGGACGACCCCTTTTGAACTATTTTACTCTGCAGAGGGTTATAAGCGGCGAGGAGAAACATGAGTGCATTCCCGGAGTATTTTCGGTGACCTTCATATTTCAAGTTGAGGAGAAAATGGGGGCGGAGATTATCGGCGGTCGTTTAAAAATTCAAGGACCTCATCCTTTTTTCAATGACTTTCAAGGATCTAATTTCATCAAAAATTTTTCAAGGACTCTCAGGGACTTTCAAGGACCGTGGGAACCCTGCTAGAGATGTAGAGAACTCTGTGGTAAAATTTTATTTAAATATCTTAAAAACTTTTTAAGAAATGCGATTTTTCGTAATCCAAAAAAATTAAAACAGCAGTTTTCCAGAAAATGCAAATAAAGATTTTAAAGTCCCACAAAAAATTATATATATATTTTAACACGTTAACATTCACCGTATTTGTAAGTCAAGCCTTCCTTGACTACATTTTCAATTAATTTTGTTTTTCTTTTAGCTTTTAATTTTTTTCTTGATAATTTTGTTTTTGATTGTACTTGTCGCTTTGATTTCTTTAATTAACTCAATATCAACTTCTGTGCAGTTTTTTTTTATCATTTCTGGTTCAAGTTTAATATTAAGATAGTTAAAGACAGGTATCAGTTCCATATCACCTGCGTTGAATAACAAAATTTTCTCTAGGTAAAATATTCCATAAATAGAGAAATAGTTGCCAGGTACGCCTACAACAATAATAAAAAAAAGCTTAATTCTATATTTAAAAAGTAAATTGTACATTCACATTGTTTGAGAGTAAAGAAACACCTGTTTAGATGCATTGCTTACAATTATATGGCCTAGCTTTGGTTTTGAAAATTCACTTCTAGTTTATAACTTAAACAATAACTTTGCTTCTAACTATCATAGAAACAAAAGAAAACCATTTTTGGAATCCTAAATGTACAGGCATTAATACGAAATAATAATAAAAAATTTCAAAAATTTTCACTGAAACAGCGATTTTAGGGTAGGCACATATCTTAAGTTATAAAAACATAATGTGTCATCTCATGAAACAATAATCACTATGAAATAAAATTTTGGTCCATGCAACATGAATAAAATGGAGAATAATTATCTTGGCAGATGAACCCGTCAATAGACTTCATATAAACTTCGACCTCGCCTGACAGTTCACTTAATGTATCAAATAGAAATTTTTTTTTATTTCATGACAGTGCTGAGCATCTAATGAATCTAATAACACCAAAATCGTCCTTCAAAAGTCACACAAAGAGATCAAAGATTGTGGCAAAAAAAAAAAAAAAAAAAAAAAAAAGTTGTAATTTTTTTTTATTTTTTTTATTAGATACTTTCAAACACTGAAAGCAATGTTAACAGTTGGTCGATATTTTTAAATTCAAATGTAGAAAATGCTGTGAGGAAAATTATTGCAGAGGAATAATTTATCTGAAGCATAATATTGCAGAAATAATATATGGCAGAAGTATGTCAGCTTTAAACTATATATATATATAGCAGGGTTTCTTAAACTTTTTCTATTACAACCCCTTTTTTGAGTGCAAAGAACTTTTGTGACTCCATTTTCAAACAAAAAATTTTGCAGTAGCTCCAAAGTTGAAAAACAATAAAATTAATAAATAAGCTTTAAATAATGATAATTAAAAGAAGATGGCAAAAAATTATAAAGAAACTTTTAATATCTTTTAAGTTTATATTTTCCTTAACAATGGTCTGCTTACAAATGTTGAACAATTTGAAAGAATACAGCCCATGTGAGAAAGTTTGTGACCCTATTATTCAGCAATGCTATCCTACTCAAGGTCAAGAACTACAGTTTAAAAAGACCTGGATTATATGAAGATGATCAGAGATAATCAGAAGTCTCTGACATTATTTTAGAATTGTACATAATAAAACTGATAGACTGGCACATTTATTTGCTAACACGCAATGACAGGTTTCAAATTCTCAAAGTATTTTAAATATGTTCAACTAATATTTGAATGACACAGAATATCACTGACATAACTAATTCTATGCTTAAAATATCTTTCAAAAGGATTAAATCAATTAGAATTGCATTTCATTTAGCATCAATTTCGTAGCATCCATACATATTTCAAAGACAATCATAATTCTTATATTTTACTTGGATACATTTGCTATGCTAATCTAAAAATATTAAGTTTCCTAAAGAATCTTAATATAAATAAAAGTTATTGTGGCTATGTATGTGAGTATGTGGCTATGTTCCACATCTCCTCCTAAACCAATGGACTGTTTTCAACCAAATTTTGCACATTTATTATTTACGACAAGGGGAAGACGCTTATGAACTTTTCAAAGTTCAAAAGTTAATTAAACAGTCAGTTAATTAAAAATTAACCGAAACCGTTTTTCCACCGAAACTTCGGGACAAGTTGTCCGACAAAAATATTTTTATCTTAAACTTTAAAATTTTTCCTTTTCAATGACACCAATTTTATTTCCTTGCAATGTTTCCTTTAAATTTTATGAATTTTAAAATTTTCTTAAAGAAATTGATTGCTTGCAAACGATTTTGAAATAAAGCATTTTTATTGATACTTCGTTGCTAGGCAACGGTGAGACTTTGAACTAATTTCTTTTCATTTCTGTAAATATTTTATACAAGAAGTGAAAGATAAATGTCAACTTTTAAAGGACCACAAGTTAATTAAAACTTTATTTAATTAAAAATTAAGCAAGATTTTGCGTTTTTCCGTGATATATTTTGAAAGTGTTATGTTACAATAACTAGTTTTATACTATATTCAAATTTATAAAATAGCTTTTCAGTTATACAGATTTCATTTGTGTTCAAATTGTTGCTCTCATTTCAATAATCAAAAAAAAAAATTCAATTGTGTTTAAAATTCACAATTTGTAGCAATATATTTTTTTATTGTTAAAAATAAGAATGCGTATGAAGAACTGTTGCTAGAACATATAAACAAAATTCTGGAAGAATACTAAAGTAAACTTTAAAATCAGACAATTCATAATTTATATCAGGAACAACTATGGTTCATTTTAACACTTTTTATTAATAAAAATTTAACTATTTAATTAATTGACCCAAAACATTCGCCAAAATCCTTCTTATACTTCACTACTTATGAACGAAATTTGAAGTTAAAACGTTTCAGACCCTAAAGGAATTTTTATGTATTATAATTTTCTATACAAAACAGTTTTTTCATTAAAAATATTAGACATAAAAGTATTTTAATCCCGAGCAACGCCGGGCATAACAGCTAGTATATTAATAAAATCTTATGATGTTGCATTGGTAAATAAAGTAATATATATATATATAATAAATTACAGATGTGACACAGACTTGGCACAAAAAAAAGCAGAACTTCATAAATAATGAATTGTGTCAAACATAAATACCGGAAAGTAAAATAAGTGTAATTAATCTAACAATAAAATAAATAAATTTATACAAAAAGTGCTTAAGATATTAAAAATATTATAGAATTATTATAGAATAAAAAATTAAGAATGATAAAATCCGATGCGAAAAAGCGGAAATCCGTGTTTCCGCACAAATGAGTCATGTCTGGAATTAGGGTGAAACAAAAATTTTAATATCAAGACCATGTATTTGGAATTATATTAAAAATTTGCTATCTACTACATTCCTTCCACTCCTCCTCAAATTTTGAAAATAATTGTCTTTTTAAATGCTCTCATCTGGTACTTGCAAACCGCAAGAATGAGATTTTTCAGAAAATTTAAAAATAATTAAAAATGGATTTACTTTTCATTTTTCGTACTTAATATTAAAAAAATTTCCTCATA
Organism: Araneus ventricosus; assembly: GCA_013235015.1. Taxonomy (NCBI): domain Eukaryota; kingdom Metazoa; phylum Arthropoda; class Arachnida; order Araneae; family Araneidae; genus Araneus; species Araneus ventricosus. The sequence goes on along the minus strand of BGPR01000736.1, from coordinate 52,276 downwards.
TTTCTAAATGTGATTTCTTTAGAAAGTATGACTACAATTCTCTTTCTTTGAGTATATATAGAAGCATAATATCCTACAATAAAACTGGGAAATGATGTTAACACGCAATATGCCATTAAAAATATATATGAAAAAGATCGTATAGAACTAAATAAAAGTACCAGATTTGTTTACAAACCTGAGAAGACCAATCAAAACTGGTTACGGTACGATTTTTTGACCAGCGATCATCAAAAAAGGTTCTATTTAGTGACAACTTGATTCCACTTTTGTCATCACTAAAATCAGAAATACATTATTTTAAATCCAGAATACTACTGAAAGTTAAAAGGAAGAAAAAAATTATTACACCTAAACCAACAGATAACTTCCATATGATCTAGAGTTATATCTAATTTTTCCAAACACATAAAACCCTGACATTTAAAAAAATAATTCAAAAAATATTTAAATTATCACATAACATTGTTATGAACTTTTTATCAGAAGCTTAATTTAATGACCAATATAATCAACTTGTTTAATAACATATCATAAAAAAATAGCAAAACATGCTAACTTTAAATGGACTATTAAGAATTTTCTTTAAACATTCATTATAGATAGTGCTGAATTTTAGCATGAAAAATGTTTCTTTTTTCTTGTATACATTTAAATATAACATAAGCAATATACAGATTGTCTCAAAAAATGTTACCATATTTCATTAAAAGGCAAAATGCCGAATTTTACTTTTGTTCCTGATTTAATGATTAAGAAATAATAAATAATCAATATTAAGTTTTGAAGAAAGAAACCTTGCGTTAACAGTGCCATGTGTGTGTAACATGAAAGTTTACAACATTTACAACCATTTTTAATACAGTGCAGAAATCAAAAGATAAAAAAAGGTTAAGATATACAGAACAATACCATATTATTTACTTCCAATTATAATGCAATAAAAAAAATGAAAATAAAAAAATTACATATATATATATAATCCATCTCTTTCAGATATGTGTAAAGGATTTTATCTATCCTAAGCACAAATCTTTTCTACCATTACTTTTCTGGGATATTTTTTTCCTTTGATCACAGTTAGTGTAGCTCAACAGAAGCTTACTGATGCTAAGGATCTTACAGCTAAAACAAATTTCTGCTCAATAATAATAATAATGTTTTAATAAAACTTACCCATCTTGTTCCTCTCTGGTACCTGTATAGTCAATCAATATATCTAAATCTTCATACAGAGCTCTCTCAATAATTCTACTTGCTCGATCAAAAAATTGATGAAAGTCTTCTCTCAGCATAATTTGTTTTTTCTCTTCTTCACTCAAGTCTCTGACTGAATGTTGAAAAAAAAAATCTATTCAGAAAAACACATAAGATTATTTAGTCTACTTACATACATTAGTCTGATACCTAAGAATTTCCATAGATAAAAATTGCTCCATGCTTACTTTTATTGTTTTGAAGTAAGTTGAAAAAATAACTATTGAACTAAAGGAAAAAAATCTGTATATAATAATTAAAGAAAAAATTTCCCCTCTCAGCTAATTTTAAAAGACATTATGGAAGCTTCCACTAATTCAGAAAAAAGTTCTTTTAATTGAAAATCAAATTTATGGTAATATTTAAAAAGCAAGCTTTGCAAAATGCAAAGTTCTACCTAATACAAGTTGTAGCAAATAAATTGAAAGCTTTAAAAACATATTTATCACTTGCATTAGAAGGAAAATAGGAAATTCATCAATTTCTAAACAAACAGACCTAATTATGAAATAACAATGTATCATTCCGACTACTTTTGGACTAAAAATGCAGTGATGTAATTTTTCATTCTGAGCAGTACATTCTGTAGGTGACCTAAGCAAACACATACATACAAAGGAAGAATGATCTAAATTAAAACCTAGAAATAAAAACGCTACAAAATAAAGTACATAAAAAGTCTAATTAACAGCAAGTTTTGGATGCTGGTAATTTTTTTTTATGCCAATGATTGTGCAAAATATAATCTTGCAAATCTGAATACTTACTCTTTTTTTCTTCCTTTTTTGGTTCAACTGCAGCAGTCACGGTTGTATCTTGAGCAGGTCGCACCATTTCAATATGTGGCAGGCCCTTATGGGAATGACGATGGTTTGGATATATAGGGGGAGTATCCATGTCATGAGATGTCAAGGAAGAACCTTCAACATCATCTTCTGCAGACATGTCTGCATAAGTGAGGACTAACAGACACAACACAATAATTAGTTTTCTTACAAACAAAAGTTTCAAAAAAGAATAAAATTCAATCAAATAATCAAATTTTTCTAAGGAACTATTTTAGCTCCCATAGTTTAAAGCATTACAAGATTAAAATTAGAACTTAAGATAACCCTTGCGTATCAAAGCAGAGGGGGAGAAAACTCTAAAGTAAAATAACAGGATTCAGGAATATGCTCACAAGTATATCACAGAAAAGTTGTGATCCAAAAAATTGATACTACTTTCAAAAAAGTGAGACTACAATTGAAAAATTAAAGCTAAAATTTCTGAAAAAAAAAAAAAAAAAAAGGAGTTTAAAATAATAAGTTTAAAGAAATCTAAATATTTCAAACACTAAAAAAAAAATTAACTCCAAATTGCAACAAATTTATTGTTGTTATTATCATATGTTAAGCAAACAAATTATAAACTTGGGAGTTTCTATTTTTAGTAATCTATACTTATAAAAGGAAATGTTTGTGTGTGTGTCTGCGATGTCCAGACGAATCTATCGCACTTACAGCCATGAAATTTGGCATACAGGTAGTCGTAATGGTGACTGAATGCACCTCGAAGCTGAAATTTTAAAATTTAATCTAGAAATTTTTTTAATTAATGCTTTGTGTTGTTTTGGGTGATTTTTCACACTAATTTCTCAATAGCATGATTTCGGATAATTGTACGATAAAAATAGATACACCATCGGAAAGAACACGCGATTTCCGTTCTAATGAAGTTAGTTTTGAGATTCTAACGTAATTTACTGAATTTTGAGAAATTTTTAAAAAATAGTCAGTTTTGGCATCTAAATGTTAGTTTTGTTTTTAAATTTGTTGCATCCGACTTTCTAATAACACTATTATTTTCAATTTTTTTCAGCTTATAAGTAGAACGGTTCTGTCGGATTTAAAACAACAACGGTTAAAATATCTTTTCAAGGTGTTTTTAAATTAATTTTTTTCTGGGCAGTTGAAAGTTATTTTTATGGAGAGAGTTCCGAGTGCGGCACTTCATCGGAACGCAGATGCCTATGTGATTGGTTGAAGGGAAGGTGACGTCATAACCTTGAATTGAATGACTAATTATTTTTGGCAGTATCTTAACATATTTATTCATCTCGCATACTGAGCTTGCAGTATAATAATTTTCACGTTGCAATTTTTTAATATTGTTTTGGATTAACTTTTCTACAAATAAAATGCCATTATCACGAAAAAAAAAATAAGCGGGAAAATCAATAATGTGTATCTTTTGTTTTGATTTTCTTTTCAAAACTTTTTCATGTCATTGTGGGCGTTTTTTTTTTTTTTTTTTTTCTTTTTGTTGAAGTCCTGATTCCACGGGCAACGCCGCGAGCGTACTGCTAGTACTCTGATAAAAAGTCCTGTTGTAGCAGAAATAAATAAATAAAAATAAACACAAGACCATTAGTTTGAGGGAAAAAACATTTTGGAGCATTTATGAAAATTATTTTTTAAAAAAACTAGCCAATAAGGTTACAAAAATGCATCCCTTCATTGATAATATATCATTAAATCACAGAACTCTTTTTCAAAATAAATAATGATTTTTTTTTATATGAACAGTAACTTAAGAAATACTTATACAGGAACATTTAACTCATAATGGATACAGAACTTTTGCAACATGAAACTTCTAATACTGAATCAGATCTATTAACAAAAACAAAAGTAGCAACATGAACCAAACCATGAAAAGTACCAACACACCAAAGAAAAAAAGGTAAAATCATGCTAGTGTAATCATTCATGCATGACTAAATCATATTTTTAAAGAGACATAAAACATTGTTTTCTTAAATGATAATAAAAAATTAGTGTATTATTTTATTAATAAAAATATTGAAGTGGTTATACTGCATTATTAAATCAGAAAGAAGATATGCATGCAATGACTCTACATTTTTTACACTGCAAATGTACTAAGATCTCCCTATTTTGTTACAACTTCTGTTTTACTAAAAACAAATTTAACAAAATGGGCAATTTAATCTTTGATCTCAATTCTCCAAATATATATTAAAAAAAACTATTATCGAAGATTTTTAGAATAACAAACTGAAAGGAAATTTTTAAAAAGTTCAATAATTGAAGTTGATTGCATCTCCTCATTAATAAAATATTATCCAATTACAGCACTTTCAGATTTAATTAATCCTTAATTTTTCTTTCTTTTTTTTTTCAAATCCTAGCTTTTTGTAGTTTAACTTAAAAGGAAACAATTTAAATTTCAACAAAGTTTTCTATTAGCAACTAAAAAAAAAGATGAGCATTAAATAAATTTAAAGGTTGAAATAAAAATTATTATTACTAAAATTAAACAAGTAATACAATTTCTTTTCTTCACGAAAGAGATGCGTTCTGAACACAATTTTTAATTTATATACAACCGTTAAATATTTTGGAGACAAAGATGATTTTTATGTAACTTCTTATACTGTCTCTTCACTTTTTTGAAAATACTTGGTTAGTATTAATAAAATAGACTCCATCGATTTTCCATAATTGTGAAAAAATTAAAGTATGAAAAATGGGCTGTATCATATATTTTTTTTTTTTACTTATGAACAACTATGATTAGTATATTAACATATAAGTGAAAAATTATTTCTTAGTTAATCATGGAAAAATGAAAAGACATTCAAATATAAGAATAACCATAAATAAACACAGAATAAAACATATTTACTAAAAACAGTGAAAAGACAAATATCATAAACATGAATTCAACCGCCATCTCTTGTTCAATTAAACCAAAATTAACATTTACACAAATAAAAAAAGATCAATATACAAGTTTAGCATAAATGCACATATCAAGAAATATTCAATATATTATTTACAAACTAAATTTAAAAATATTAATAAAGTTACATATACAAAAAATTAGTAATTTAAGGAAAACAAAATTTACACATTATTAGCAGATTTTATGATAAAATCAGCACTGAATTCCTAACTAACATGCAGGCATTACATTTTAGGAAGACAGGGTCATCAAAAAGCAAAGCAAGTCAGTATGTCACTAGTATTTTTTACGAGATTGTCTTGTGGAAAACATACCTTGAAATTCATCATCCCATTCTACAGGTTTGAGATAAATTAATGTTTCCAGCGGAATTGGAATAAGAATAGCAAAATTATAGATTTCTCCAGATACATTTAACTCACATAATATTATAGATTATAATCCAATAGAAAGTGTACAACAACAAAAAATGGTACTACAGTTGAAAAGATCAAACTTTTGGATTATGTATATATACTTAAGGTTTTAATTATTTTAAAGGTACAAATATTTCATTGAATTGAAATGACTATCAAATAGGGTTGCAAGAGTATTTTTATATTAAAGATAGTATATTAAATTAGAATGAGCAGCAAAAAAAAAAATGGTATAAAATTTGCTTCATGAAAATTGTTACACAAAAATTTTATTTTGTGAAAATAAAAATTTCTTTTACAAATAATATAAATCTGTTACTACAATTGTAAATATATGTATGAACATTTAAAAAATTAAATTTACTTTCATACAAGAAGTGTTAAACAAAAGCAGTTTTTACTTACAAGAACATAATTAATACATTTGAACTTGAATTTTGAATTTGAAAGATCTTTCGACATAAAATGTTTGACAAGTTGATCAACAATGAAAAAAAAAAAAAAGGGTCCAGGATTTTTTAATGAATAATCTTTTACTACAATCAATGCTTTAAATTCCGCTTCTCAATTATAAAACACAAAAATAAATCAACTGAATTCATTTAATTGTAACACGATGCCATACATTTTTGTACATATAAAACAAAGTATTAAAATTTTAGATCAACAGATTTAATTCTAATTCCCATACATCTAAATATCAAATCAAATAAAGAAGGCAGTGCAAATAAATCAAAAGTTAGTTTGATAACTCATAACACAAACAAAAGTTAGCATACATACAATAGTTATTTAAAACTAAAGACAACAAAGCTCAGCTAAATTTTAACTGGCTTTGGTTAGTGAAAAATAAATTAAAAAATCTGCAACCAAGAGCTAAAAAAGAAGGGAAATATAGGAAAAAAAATCAAACTTACAGAACAAAGAAACTGGAACCATAAAAAAAGCAAAACAAAACTGCAATCTTTAAATCTTACCTTCATCCCAATGTATGACTATCAAAAATTTTAATTTTTAATCATATATAGGGAAAATTAGTCAAAATATTTAAGCACATTTAAAAGAATAACTTTTGAACACACAAATATAATAAAAAGTTTTCTTACCATAATAATCCAAAGGATGCGCTACAGAAAGGAAAAATAAAGCATCAATTAATACTTACACACATATTAATAAGCACATACAGTAATTAAAGGCTTTCAAATATGTTGAATTATGCAGGTGAGATAAAAATTTTAATTTTAACGAAATATATCTAGTTAACAGAATAAAGAATCTTCAAATGTAAATCTAAATAGATCATTAATATAAATAAAAACTTGAATACATGTCTGTTATGTTTTGTCAAGATTTAGAAAGAGGGTCCCTCTTTTTGTAAAGGAAGTAAAGAATAATACCATACAGAGCACAATATTAAACGTATTAATAATCAAAGAGTGATTTTCCCCCTTCAGAAATAACATAATTAAATGTAATCTCAAATACTTCTTTCACTTACTACTCTAGATCTGCTGTTTTGTACGAAAAGGCAAAAACACAAAATTTTATGAATAGAATTTGAATCACTCAAACACAGAGAGGTGCCCTTTATTTATTGATTATTTTACTTATTTAATAGTGATATTTTCAGTCCTATGAAAAAAACATCAAAAAGAATTATGATATTTCTCTGGGTTTTTTTTATTTAATTGGGAATGTCATATTTTGACAGGTTTAAAAATTGTCATTCAAAAGAAAGCACTCCTTTCTTAAAGTTCATGGAATGGCATTTCAGCAGATATTTATATGTATCTGATGTAGCAGATCTTTATATGTATTGATTGTGCATTGGTTTTTATTATTTATAATAAAAACTAGTGCACAATCAATTAAATTCTAATGGCTGAGGATTAGTTGGTATTTTTAAGCAATGAACAAGAGAAATGTAAAATAAATACATTTGGTACGGAAGCGATTAAAGTATTTGTTTAATGCTAGATTATTCTCTGCATATATCTTTGACTGTAGGGACCTAGTTTGTAAAATTTGAGCCAGATTGCTTTGTTCCATCCAATTAAACATTAAAATAAAAAGTTCATTCCTTTTTTCTTAAAATTATTTGACAGTAATTAAAAACATAATATTTATAAAAATAAACATAAAAAAACTCATTCAGAAATTAAGATTTTGAAGAAGTTTTATATAGTTTACCATAGCATCCCATTCAAAATGCTAAAAGGTCAAAGTTAGTAAAATGATGAAAATCTATGTTTAAAATAGTTAACCTTTAGACTACGCGGACTTAAACCATAAGAACCGCACTGAATGTGGGGAGTGAAATTCTCGCTTGCGTCTGGTACAGTTGTACCAACCCGCATTCAAAGGTAAAAAGTTTTCTGGTACAACAGTCCGTAAGGGAAAAGGTTAATCATCAATATCTTTCATGCAGACATTTTTTTTCTTTTCCTTGCCTTCTGGAAAAGCAACAATGAAGGGAAGTTTTCAGCAAATTTTGCACACTTGTATATTAAAAAACTTGCATTCAAAAAACCCAAAACCTCAAATAAGAGAGAGAACCACTTTAATATACTTAAAATGAATTTTTAAAAAAAAGCTTATGGTGTTAGCACAATATACATGCTAATAATCTTCGGTGCTAATTATTTTCCAAGACTTTGGAAGTGATACAAGTTTAATATTAGATTTGAGAAACAGAATCCTAAATAGCATATGTTCAGCAGAAATTATATTACAAAACCTATTATTAAAAAATATAGTTTCATTCCTACAGACAGCACCATGATTAAAGAAAAGCCAAAGTCGAGAGTAAAATATTAAAACAAAAGTAAAGATTTAAACCCTCAATTTATCAAAAGTAATAACATTAATTAATAGCATTACCCTACAGTTCAAAGATCAAAAATAATTTGAAATCGATCCGAATGAAAAATAAAATTGATCAATGCATCAACCAAAGTTTTAAAACCTGGCTTGAACATTATTCGCTATTCAAGAGAATAATTCATTTTAGATAGTTTTACTAATCATATTATTCTCTTTGAGACAAACTTGTAGAAACCCTCATCCTAATGTGAAACAAACCAATACCTCATGTAGATCAATCAAGTATAACATGTAGTAGCGACACCCAATTTGCAATAAAATGGTTTGATTAAAACTCGGATCATCATCGGAACTTTTCGATCAGATCCACTAGGAATTTCCTTTCCCTAGTAGGATTAAAGCATTAAGTAGAGATTTCATACCATAGGAGACAGCAATGGTAAGCATTTTTCAATAACCATTGTTTTAATAACACTAATCAACTAAAGTGAGAAACAAGGATGACTTCAAAATTTTCACTGAAAAAAAATCAAAAGACTTAATTAAGTATTAATATGTTACTCAATGGCTCAAATATTAAATTTCATTGGTGATCAATAATTAGAGAAAGGAAGGTTATTTTATTTTTAAAAAGTATTAATAACCATAAGCTTTAATTTGCTTTCTATACTAAGTCGGCTGCATTTTTATTTCTAAACAGTTTAAATAATTACAGTAACAAGAAACAGACAGCTTCGTAAAATTAAATTAATACAGTTACATGGCAGGAATGGCATAAAGGTATCAAAATGAAAACAGTTTCTAATGCCTATTTTCAACAAACCTTTACGAGTCCTCCAATGATAACTGTTATCCTTAAAAGGAGAAGAACTAAGAGACCCTTGCAATAGGAAAAGGAAATAAGATTAGTAGTTTAGAAAGGTAGGATTTTTGTAACAGAGGAAGTAAAAGCAGACAGGATAAAAAGTAAAATGCCTGGTTTAAGTTTTATAAGCAAGTTTTAATTAAATAAGTTGACCAGCATTCACGAAATTTCTGACAGGATGTGCAAATAGTCTGGATATCTTCTTAACATGCCTGTTTGAAATACTTATACAATAGCCAATTCAAATAGAAAACAAGGCATTTTATGTTTATGACAAAAATTAATGTTGATTTCAACTACATTGAGCATGCACATTTCCATAAGATAATAAATTCAAAATAAAACATGGAAACTATTTTAACATGTGAAATCTTCGATGAAATCAAAAACTTAAATTATTATTAAACATATGAAATAAGAAAATACTTAATAATCCTAATAGTCATAAAGAAGAAGTATCTTGTAATGCAGAGGTTCCCAACCTGTGGTACGCGTACCCCTGGGGACACGCGAAGAACCAGTTGGGGGTAACGCGAACTCAAAGTCGGTAATGGCGGACACAAGAAAACATAAGGGATTAAAATTAAGAGAGTTTTGTTTCCCCAAGTTCGTTTAAAAGTGAAAGTTGTTGTGCAAGTCCTAAACCTACCCACAAAATAAGAAAGCAAAAGGAAGTATAATTTTTTAGCTATCCTTATAAGCTAATGCAAAATTATAACAGTACTGATATTAATCTGTTTTGACATTGAACTAATACTATTGTAAAAATGGAATAAAACGCAAAATAAAAAATGCGTCCTGCAAATGATATAAATTCCCGTCAATTGATTCTGAAGCTCGCCTAGGCCCTTAATATTATTGATAGAAACTTCTTTGTACAGACGGATGGTTGGATGGGGGTATGCGAAAATGAAAAGACTAATCAAGGGGTACGCGAGGGAATAAAGGTTGGGAACCCTTGTTGTAATGGAATGACTAGCCTGTAATGGAAATTCATAATGCTTAAAGAAAAAAATTTACTGTTTCAAAAGTGCTTTTCAAACCATTTGGATCAGCCTAGAACAGAAGCGGCCAAATTCAATTTTTGGTAACAGACTTAAAATAATACAGTTTACAACTCTATTAGCAAAATATTAAAATAAAAATCCTAAAAAAATATTTTTTTCAATCATTTGTTTACTTGTATGAAAACATCATAGAAGCAACAGTTTTCAATCTTATGCTTTGGCTGCATTAACTTTAGAGACTATACTGGTGGTGCTATACAATTAATCGAGCATTTTTAAAAGTTTCTCTCTTTCTCAGTGAAGTAAAATATAAAGAGAATATCAATAGATTTCATAAGGATTGGGATAAATCAGTTTGACTGTAATTGAAAATTAATATTAACAAGCATTAAAAAATATTTGGAAAAAAAAAATCCTATTTATTTCACAATACCTTTCAAGATTTAAAGAAAATGATTAACCTTTCACGCATCTTTGATTTTTTTTTATTTAAAAAATCCTATGAAAAAAGTGTATATAATCAAATTACTCAGATGAGATGATGATGATGACACGGAATGTTTCATAACAAATTTGAAAGCTGTCAAAAAGTCAACAAGACACTTTATACATTCATTACACAAAGTTTCCTTTTATGTATATCCAATATTTAAAGGTACATTTAGAAAAAGCTATCTCTAAAAATTTTTTTGTTAAAAATATTAGTCCAAACAGACTATCTCACCTGCATAATATATCAACTATAAAAAAAATACAATAAAATACTTTATTCATTAAGACTAAGTCTTGTAATAACAATAATACAAAAAATATATACACTTATATTCAAATAGTGATCAACATATAAAAGAAAAAAAATGCCCAGCAACACTTAACTCAGCATGCGGAAATTTAAAAACATCAATATTATTTGGGAAGCTACAACAATGCTTTCAGTGTGTATCTTATACATGCAATGGCAGCAATTTTAATATTTAACAAGATTAAAATGTCTAGATGAAGTTTTTCACAGCTTTCAAATAATGATAAGAAAAATAATATGATCTAAGTTTTAGATAAAATGATGAGCATTCAGACATTCCACTAAAAATAAAATGAGATGAGACACTTCCTCAATGCAAAAAGGCACAAAAGGAACTATCACCCATTTTTTAAGCATAATCAATTAATAAAGTAAGTTAAAAATGAAAACTAAAAAAAAAAAAAATGCAAATTCACAAACACCATAAACTTGAGGCACAGTCAAGCTTACATAACGGATTTCCCTTACATTAAATATCTTATCATTACACTTAAACACTTGCAAAAGCTAGCAAATAGTCTAACACCACAAGAAATGAAACTTACCACCCGTTTGGGGCACACCTCCAATAAGAAAGTAAGAAATGAAACAAAACAGAAGGTAAGTTCATAATCAAATTTGTTTCAAGAAACAAGTGCAAAAAATGAAACAAAGATGTATGAAAAGAAGCATATATGTGCATGTAAATCATATGATCATACTTTCCTCATACATTTTAAGAAAAAAAAAATAAATTGCCCCCTCCATGTATGACAGTGGAAAAAAAAAACTCCTTGTGATAAATTGATTTTTCCAGTTTCTTTCTTACAACTATATTTAAACAAACTTTTTCTCCTTTGCTAAACATAGTATAGTTTAAGACATTTAATATACAACTTCAAACTTTCAACAAAATGAAAAATTGATACAATGAACATAGAAAGCACATATGTGCATTCACATAAATTATTTTGAAATTACATATTTCATTTTCTTAGACCAGCCATGACAAAGGTTATATTTTTATTATTCATTGTAGTTTCCCTAATGATAAAACAATTTTTAAAATTGACAATGATACCAATAAGGAAACATACACACTAACACAATAATGTCATGAATACAATTAACAAAACATCTGGATACAATATAACCTACATAAGGTTGTAGAAGCTGATTTTAGTTGTTGCTAACTTTCTTACATATTTACACCACACTTTTAATATGTTGAAATTTCCATTACCAGTAGAATTTTTCTTCTATGTAAGGACTGGTACTGATACTAAACTACTCAATGTCACGACCCCCCCCCCATGTGTGTGGCCTAGGTTTATTAATATTGAATGAAGACAAGTATGGATATGATAACAAGTGGGAGGAAGGGACAACTTTCAATGATTAGGAAATGGAAATTTCTTAGCCACGATCCACATTTAAAAACGGATGTTTTATATTTAATCCACTCTGAATCTTCAAGTTAAGTAGTACCATGCTTGTCAGTTAATCTTTCACAAAGTCAAAGGATTAGAAGGTCACTTAATGTTTCAAATACAACTTCAAAAACTGTTTTTTTTTTCTACAATAAAATCAATTTTATTCCATAGATTTTCAATTTAGAAAAAAAATCAATAAAAACTGAAAATTATCTTGAAATGCAATTAAAGGGGGAAAGATATGAAAAAAAAAATCTGGCATTGAAACATTTTCTCAGGACATGGAAATATTTTGTACTGAATTCTCAGTACGTGCACCTTGAAATGTTTACATTCCTCAAAGTAATTGATTATAAAGCTTTTCTTCTTTTAAAAGAATAGAATATAAATATCTCCTAGAAGTCATGCTTGACAAAAAAAAAAAAAGTTTGGTAAAAATTGGCAATCTGTCTTTTCAGGCTAAGAAGTATAACATTGAATATTATAATTACAAATAAAGCATCTATGTTAATATATGCTATAACTACTGCTTCATTATTTATTTTCATTTTTTCATAACTATATTTTTAAATTTCTATTAATTGATATTACTAATATTAAATTCTTACTATGATTCAGTGGGAAGTTTTTGCATCTAAATATGCAATTTAATTTTCATGGCAATAATTTGGAAACTATGACAAATAATAGTTTGTTTAAATCTTGAAATATGCAAAAATATAGAAATTCTAAGAACTAGCTTTCTTTACAAGAGCTTTTTAAAAAATTTCCTCTCCTTCCTTCTTTATATCTTTTAATTTTCCAGAAATACAGTTCAAAATATAAGTAATCAGTTCAAGCAGACATTTTTCATACATAATTTTCTTAGCAAGGTAGTTCCTCAATGCTTAGGTGAAGATATGGTTTGCAAATGGGAAGATATTAAATGATGGGTACTTTGGGTATAAATATGTTCAGCTTTAATCCTTTGAGGATGACTATTAGGTGGGCGTGCTGGCTTCTCATAGAGTTACGTGTGCAGCCATTCTCGAAGGGTTAAAAAAGTGGCTTGTTCATCTGCGATATTACTAACTACCACCAATGTATATACCAGAGCATTATGAAGTCTGGACTTAATCATTCCTAACATATTCATAAGTTAAACATATAGAGACAACCTGATAACTATACGAGTTACTAAATTTATAACTACAATGATTGCAACCCACCTTAATGTAAAATTTTATATGCGTATGTATAGATCAATATATAACTTAACAGATAATATCAAGGCTTAGAAATGTAAGATACTACATTTTAAAGCTAATTTTCAGCATAGTACTATGCATAAGCATTAAAAGAGGAAGTTGTTAGTTAGAAATTGCAACAATACAAATGAGTTTCATCAAAAATTTTCAGATTTCATTAGAGAACAAAGAAGACAGGTTAAGGAGAACAAGCACGATTTCCAGGCATTCACACTGGAGTACAGAAATTAAAATTGTTAAATATCATTAATCATCATTGATCTGTGATGAAATAATTAGCAAAATTATTCTTACCATCTCTATCTTGTCCTGTTGCAGCTGTCTGAGTTTGCTTATTATAATTGACCTTCTCTTTCGGAGGAATATTCACTTGGTTAACATTTACTAATGTTAAAGACACTTTTCTACAAAAAGAAAATGTTACAAAAAAATTAGCTATTCTCTGAACTTTAAAGTTTTTATAATTTCATTCTTGCACAGTTAAAATATTCATTATTAATTCAATATTAAGAAATTGGCTGCAGCCAACTACAAAGAAGGAATTTTTTTTTAATAAAAAATTATTGATACACCTATTTTTATCTATGTCAAATCATTTTCATATAGCATAAATACAGCTTTTGTTAAAAAAAAAAATTCATCTTTTTTTTAAAAACTTCTTGTAAGCATAAAAGTTAATAGCAGGGATGAGATTGGCAAAAAAGCAAAAAGACTGAAATCATACGCGAGCAAAAAATTTGTACCATAATTTATACACAAAAGTAAAAGATCAGAACATGCAACATGATGAAAATATTACACTATAATAATTAATAACTTATTTATAATTCAGTATGTATAAATAAGAAAAAGAATATTAAATTATTATTAAATCATTCACATTAAGAGTTAACAAACACGTTTAACACATCATCAGGGACATCAGAAAATACAAAATTAGACATTAAAACATATTTACCACCTGTACATCACTGAGATGCAACATTCACCCAACAGAAGTCTGAGAAGAATTATATTCAATAGCCTTTTGATAAAAGTTAGCTCAAAAAATAAATAAAAATAAGGACAAATAATTTCTTTTGCTTCATGCAATTGTATAAAGTGTATTAGCTCTTTATAAATTATAATAATGTACCATATACTGAATTCTGTTTTATTTCTTTTACTTTTATACATTTCTGCAAAAGTAAAAGCCCAATGATTTTGCACCTTATAAAGTGAGAGGGGTCGAGAAATTGTACAGTTAAAATGACAGATTCATTTAGCATTATTGTTATTCGAAACCCTTCGAAAAATTTCCTAAATTTTTACAGAAGTGGTTTTCTTTCGTTTTTTTATTTGTGTTGCTTTTGTTGGTAACAGATCTCCATTAACATGCTTCACCCCTTGTTTTGGAGGGCTCCTATCTTTGACAGATTTTTCTTCAATAAAGGATGTGTTTGCATCCTCGGCAAGTTTATTTTCAATAGAGGCTAAAAGAGGGCTAGAGGTTTATTTATTTGTTTTTGTTCCATTTTTTTGTTTCTTCATCTTGGTACACCCTGAAAGATGACCTTAACTTTTCAACTAATTTTTTTTTCAACATGTTCATGCAAAAAATTCTTTTTTTTTTTTTTTTGCAAAATATGCCACAGAGGTTTTGTTTTCTGCAAAAAAGGTGGTGCTTCATACTCTGAATGGCATTGAATGTTGGAATGTTCATCCCTGTAGAGCTTATTGATATAATGTTGATTCATCAGTAGAAGATGAATCAGCTAGTTTCCTAGCCGGTGGAGTTAAGCCGCACAGTCGAGCACATTTTCCCAGAATTTTCTTTTGAAAACGGAATATTTCTTTTCTTTGTGTAAAAGCGGAATTTTCAGAAGAAAAAGCAAATTTTTGCATGGGATAAAAATCAGAAATCAGAGGGAAAAAAAACAAAAAACGGAATTTTGAGAGAAAAAAAAAGACAAAAAAGCAGAATTTCTCCAAAATAACCAAAAAGCGGAAGAATCTCATCCCTGTATTAGAAATCATTTTACAAATGATAACAGTTCCTTGTTACCGATGTGTGATAGTATAACCACAAGTTGAGTTATCCCCGGCCTGCCTAAGCAATGGAACCCCTGTATGACAGCTGCTACAATAGCTCGAGTACTGAGGCTGAAATCTTAATAACCTATCACCAGGTCACAGCCAGGTCAGTACCTACCATCATTGGTGGGGGTAACTCAACCCCCCACTATTTCTATACCCCCAGGGGAAGCAAGTGCCCACTTACTTATCTGGCGGCCATGCCCTGTGTACTCATGGTGCCCCCGGGTAATAGTATAAGAATAATGATGATAATATATGAATAATTATGAATATGAGATAGTATAAAAAAGATGTGCAATAGTATATTTTTTAGAGAAATTATAATCAGGGTTTTTTTACAAATTTATTATCTTATCAAAAGTTGTGTTACTAAGTTATCAAAATGAGATAGTTGTTTTTATGTGTGATAGTATAAGAACAACTAGCTCATTTTGATAACTTAGTAACACAAGTTTAAGAAAATAAGTTTGTCAAAAACCTCCAATTATTATTTACTAAAAAACTATGTCCACCTTAACATATAAATTATCAGGTAATAAAATTTTTCAAACTGATTACAATAAGTTATTGTTTGTATAACATAGTCAAAAATATTACTTGGAATTCCAAGAGCCAGATTGAGGAGCAGAAGAAGGTTGACTATCAGGTGGAGTGCTGCGAGTTTCAGGTGTATCAGAGCGAGGAGAGGAATTAAGCCTTGAAACGGGAGATTCTAAAAAACAGAACAGAACAGAAGGGAGGGGGACCCTATTATTTAGAATCCAAAGCTATTCTAAAAACATCTAAAATGAGACTTACACAATTAGATATATATACACAAAACAATTCCTATAATACAAACATTTAATTATAATCTATAAATTTGAAAGCATTCAAGTATTTTCAAATAACACAAGCGTGCATATTCTAATACCTTAAATTAGTAATTATCTTTCCAATATTTGAAAAATCATAAAGACTATTTAAATTCATGGCAGTAAAAATAATTAAAAGATTAAGACAATAAGTATAAAGAACATGTTCACTTTTGGATTTATTACAAAAGAGAGGGGAAAAACATCCTTTGCAAATAACCAAGATTGAGATTTTGTGTACTTAAAATTTAAAGGTTGCAAAATCAATGCTAATCAGTATCTGTCATATATTTCAAATTTCGAAGCAAAAATGTTTCAGAAAACTTTTCTGAATTTTAAAATTTCATTAAAATTCTCCTAATACTTTTAATAAAATTCCTCCTCAGTACTTTTGTTAATCAGTATTTAATTTTTTTTCTTTTCTAAGTAAGTATATGTAAAGCTGGGGTTGCAAAAAAAAAATCTTGTAGATGGGGTAACAGAACACTTTTGCAGTCAAAAATGGAAAAAAGTTAAGAAGCCCTGGCTTATACCATGAGTTTCCATATATCCTCAATATGGTGTATGTTAAAGATTTCTATAAGATGAGTTGAATTACAAGACATTTTCAAAAACATGATTAGAAATATAATTAAAATTTAATTAATTTAGAAGACATCACTCATCATAAAGCAATAACTTAGTTTAGTTATATTAATGTCCCATTTTGAAGCAATACGAGGTATATTTTGGGACAGACCTCATCATTTTGAACTGCGGTCAGATGACAAGGTCATAAAGCAAAAAGTTTGTTGGAATGACAAAAACACTTTCAACAACTATTTTTAATAAACTAAATAATTATAATAAGATATTAAAAGTAAATTAATCATTCATCCAAATTATGAAGCCCTATACAAAATTTCGGATCACAATTAAAGGAGACTGTAGTTCAGTGGAATTCAATTTGCCAATAAAAATTGATTACTGCAATTTGATCTTAGCTGATAGGCCGAGAAACAATAAAAAATTGGTTAAATAAGATTTTTATGAAATGAGTGAAAAACATTTTAAATTAACACATACCACTTGAAGTAATGCCTAATGATTCAAGAAGCTCTTCAGTTTGAGCTCTGAGATCTTTTTCAGGTTTTGCCGCAGTTTGATTCAACTTAGCTGCTTCTTCAGCCTAAAATTACAAGAGTTTCTAAACTTACAGGTCACTGCAAAGGTTTATTTAGTCAATCAAGTAAAATGGCTTAGTAAAATTAAAAAGAAGACTTATTATTACTTCTTTAGCCTTTTCTCTCCTCCTCTTTTCTTTTTCTTCTCGAATCAAAGCAAGTTTTTGCTTTTTCCTTTCTAATTCTTGCCTGCGGTCAGACATATTTGTTTTTAACCTAAATAAAAATGTTCAGTTAAAAAAAGAATAACATAGAATACATTCTAATCACTAAACTTCAATTAATGTTTGGGTAAATATGACATCACACATTAACTAGTTCTAGAAAATAACAAAACCTGAAAAATAATTATTATATTAAAAGTTAATCCAAAGAAAACATCCAAAAATAGTGAAGGAATTCAAATTTAAAAATTCATTGAAAAGCAGATTTCTATCAAAAAAAAAAAAATTAAAACAGCCATAATTTTATGTATTTTGTACTCAACATTACGTATGGGGTCATAGGGCTGTTATATATAAGGTCAGGTGGGATAAAATGGGTAGAAAATATAAATAATAATAATATATAATAATAATATATATTATATATAACATAATAATAATTTTATATATAAATATATATAAAATATATTTTTTAATCCATTTATAAATAATAATAAATGGGTTAAGTAAATATATAATAAATAAAGTTATTACTTATATAAAAAATAAATTTAGTCTTATATATACACTAAAATACTTTTAGCTTTTAACTTAAAAAGTATTGTCAAAATATAACTTTTTTTAAAACCTTTTTTTTTTTTTTGTTTTTCTATACATTACAAATCTTAAGAGTAAAATTAAGTAAGTTTCATTAGTAATTTGATATATATATATATGTTTGCTGGGAGACAGTTTTTAACCATGTTTTGTGTACTCATTTTACCCTACCCTGGTAAAATGGGCAACTGTGGGGTAAAATGGGTATGCAAATCTGATACAGTAACAAATGTTAAAAAAAATAATTTATTTGTTGCAGTACAGTGATACAATAGCAGTAAAAGTAAGATTTAAATAATTTTTTTATTAATTTATTTAAAAAGGCTCAAATTATACAATAAATTTGGCAAAAAATGAAATAGGGCTTTTTTCCCTAACATATGATTCTGTCTATCTTTTATTCCTTAGAAAATTAATGACCACTGTTATTAAATTATGGCTCATTCAAAATTTTTGTTATTTGATCATCTTTGATATAATCTGCCATATACAGCCAGAAAAATAAAAGTTGTCCTTCTTAAGTTTTCAAATATTTCATTTTGGTATCTCTTTCAACAGCCATAACTTTACCGATGAATTTTTGCTTGCTTTCCCCCCTCAAATATAATGCTTTTACCCAGGCACTTAGTGTTAGACTTTGTCTCACAGCTGTATTTTCTGTAATATTTCCAAATACTTCTGCCAGGAAATTGCATTGCTATTTTCTCTTTCAATTTTCAGCCTTTCTAAGTATTACATCTTCACTTATTAAAATTTCGCCAGCCCTTGTCTGCACACAATTGCATGTTTGCCTTGAATTATTCATGTATGCACTTACGAAATTTGAAGCTTTTGGCAACATTACTGAGAATTTTGCGCATATCAAATCTTTGTATGTTGAAGAAATTGTGCTTTGTGCAACTCTTGAGGTGGAAACAAAGATAGGTTTTGAGAACTTGAAGGCATACCTATCAGAGGAAGCAGAAACATCTGGCTGCAAACTTTCGGCATCTGCCAAAGAAAAGAGTTGTTTTGTGTGGAATTGCTTTTAGGTTTTTACTATACACTTTAGATTCCTCTGATAACCATATCTTGCCATAAATTTTAAAAATTAGTCAATTACACTCTCCTCTTCATGAGGAAAAAAAAAAAAAAAACTGGTAATTTTTCTGATCCTTTACACGCAGGATTTTTAACCAGTTATGATATGGAACATTTGTGTTCCATTAATTTTCAATTTATCATAAATGAATTTTTTATTTAAAGAAAAAGATGCTGTATCTAACCTACACAAGATGCAGAATGTGAAGCCTAACCATATACCCATTTTCTAAATATGAGATTAAAAAAGAATTTTTTTTATCCTTGGCTGCAAGTTGGAGCAGCAGTAGAAATGAAAAAAAAAAAAAAAATTATGCCACTATAATAAGAATTCCTCAGTTATCTGGTCCTGGCAGTGAAAGTCAGAACACATAACATATAGCATAAACTTGTCCATTTCTGTTTAATGTCTTACTACTCACTTCTAAAGAAACTGTGGAAAAAATATCAGTTGAGGAATGGAAGTCAAAACAGCTAACTATAATATCCAATCAAAAAACTAGAAATATAATTAAAAATCTGTTGTTTTATAAGCCATATATTTTGACTACCCGTTTTACCCCACCTGACCCTACCATAGATGACTTGACTACAAATACATTCTTGAAGTCGGTTATAGGCCCAGTGGCAGAATCACTGCGATGCTGCGTCGTATGTCGCAGATTTTGGACAGTGTCTGCAGACTATTTTGTAAAAAAGTTTAACATGTGCTCATAAAATAAATCCAATCATTAAAAATATCAAAGTTATTAATCACGCTTGCAAAAGAACTTGACAATTATTATATAACGCACATTGAATCCTCTCACCCTCGTGCACTCAACGTCCCCTCCCCCTTTCTTCCCTATACTGAATGAGCTCCCCTAGCGTCTGCGGTTTGACCTTGAAGTACGCTAAGTGCCTCATATCGGTATTGGTCTTGGCCAATGTTTTCTACGCGTTTCATTCTGATACGTTTCTGGCACGGAGCTTTTGGCTTCTGGATATAACTCGGGGGTTTTACATTGAGATGGATGCGTAAATAGATAAAATTCATTGATTTGATTGCGATGCTTCATTATTACGAAAAAACTTAAAGCAGCATTATTTACACCAACATGAAAATAAACCTACGAAGTTTCGATCGATCTCTACGCCTGCAATTCAATCATTTTTTAAAAGCGGGAGCGAAAAAAGAACAAATTCTAAAATTGATAAAGACAAGGAACAGAGTTCAAGCCAAAATTGCCCCAATTTCAAACGTTCTAAGCCCGATATTTTGGGAGATCAAGAAGAAGAAATTATTCCAGAACAAACGGACACTACCAAAATTACCAGCGAAATTCCGGGTTCCCGCGATTCGCCCAATCCCAGTGTCACAGAATTGCTACAGAAATTAATGATAAATCAGATAAATGTGCTAATAAGTTTCAAAGTTTTTGTTTCATAAAAAAGTAATTATTTATTGCATTTTAAATTAAAAACATACAAGAAAGGCATTTTTTGACATACTTATTAATTTTTTTTTTACAATAAACAAGAGGCATAAATTTTTAAATAACTTCTAACATATTGAAAAATATTTCATTTACATGAGCTAGTGATGTATTGTTTTGAAAAAAATCAAAACAGAAAGACACCAAGTGCTGTGTCTAAAACGGAAAAGTACCCAAATGTAATTTTCTGCATAGGTAAAGTACCCAAATGTAATTTTCTGCATAGGTAAAGTACCCAAATGTAATTTTCTGCATAGGTAAAGTATCCAAATGTAATTTTCTGCATAGGTATTTGTGTAGTATGCTTAATATTACTTCTGAAACAACTTGATGCTTCATTATTGTTAATTATCTTCCCAAAGAAAAGATTAATTTTCATTGCTTTTGTTTATTAATTTATACAATTATATTATACAAATAATAAAGATATTATAATGTTTTTAATTTATATTTGTCGTATTTTAATAGTTGTAAGCTGATACAGTGAAACCTCTTCGAACGGCCACCCCTCTTAACGGCCAATTTTTCGTGGCACGGATTTTTCGGCCCATAGACCTAATGTTAAAATAACCCCTAGCAACGGCCACCCAACCCCTCTGAACGGCCGCCGGGTGGGTTCGCCCATCCCATTTGACAAACGTATCGTTTAGAGATTTACTTTTTAAACTGAGAAACGAACTTGAAAAAATGTTTTCTGAGAAGGGTAAAAACTTAAAACAGTCACAAATTGTATCCTTTTTTCAAAAAATGTAAAACATTATTAAATAAAGCACTATTTTCTCTTTAGATAAGTCTCAAACTTCATTTTAAATAAGAAATATGTGTCAAACTTGTTTATATTATGTATTATAGCAATTATCTTGTAATTGTAACGAAAACCCTTAAGAGCGGCCACCCCCTCTGAGCGGCCAATTTTTCTCGGAACGGAGGGGTGGCCGCTCAGAGAGGTTTCACTGTATAAGTATTTAAAAAAAGAAAGCAAAATATTTATAGTCGCACACTTATTCTGCAGACTATTTTTAAGAGACCCAACCTCCGTTGCAGACTGTTGAAAAGTATTCTGCCACTGGGATTATAGGTAGGCTAAATATTGTACAGAAAACAGATAATACACACCAAGTTAGATTTAAAATTTAAAAAATTGATGAAATGCAATAGAATATTTTTAATCCCCCACATATATAATCATTGCAGGCTGAATAACACAAAAAACAATTTGGGAAGATTTTAGAACATATGGATGTTGGGGAGATTTTAGAATGTATGGATGGGCACCAAGTAGTAAACAGAGCACGCAATAGATCACAGACATAAGATACCTGGTCATTTCTCTCTTCAGATGTTCTGGGTTAATGGATTTGTTAGGTGTTTACTGCTGAAAGGATTATTCTTATTTATTTTTGCATCCAATTTTAATTCTAGGTGACTTGAAAATAATCCTTTATAAAGTTTTAAAAATATATCTAATCATTTATGGACAAAATAATTTTCCGAATATGCTTACTTTAAATTAATAGCATGTAAATTTTCAATATCATAAAAATATATCAAAAAGAGCTTGTAATTTTATTAGTAAATCCTTGAGTTAATATTTCACACAGATAAATGTTTTTCTTAAATAATAAACACATAGAGCATCTCTGACATATTATTTCATACAACGTGACTTAACAATTAAGGTAAAAATATGAACATCACAGTTTCTGTTATTTGTTTTACTTTTTACATCGTTCAATTTTTCCATCGAGTATTTTTAAATTTCTAATTGACCAACATTAGTAAGAATTATGACATTTCCTTTAGTTTCCAAAATTGAACTGCAAGATATTTGCTTAAATATCGATGAAAAATAACGAATTGAATAGCAGATTTTGAAAACACAGTGAAAAAAATCAATTAAATTCTTCATTAAGAAGTACAAACACGGAGAACTACTGGAAATGTTTACATTTTTCAAGACCTCTGCCATAGTTTACATGTGAAATCTAGTACTATCGTGGGAATTTTTTACTGTTAACGATTTGTCATCATAACGTCACGCCTATATTGAAATGCCCTGCATACTATAACTTCATTTTGACAAAAATCAAAAAGAAGAATCAGATTTAAAATACATATGTTATTAAAATAAAATAAGTAAATTTCAAACAGAACGACTAACAGAACAAAACAAACGGAAAACAGGATTTAAAGCATTCACCTTCAACACTTCCCACAATTTGCCGGTTGAGTTCACAATTTGAATAATGTTATGACAAGGATGACTTAGATATGAAGATATCTAATTTAATAGGTATAAAATAGGAAACACATAACTGAACTAATCAGTTAAATTTGAAATTATAGGATATTTCTTTCCTTACAAACTAATTTCCATTGCAGTCGCACTTTAGGAAATTGATGACAACAAAGAGAGCTGTTGCCACCAGAAATTTTTAAAATATTACTTCTGGAATTAAAATAATCTTGAATTTGATTCTAACCTACAAGAGCCAAAATTCATTGAGATCGAAAAGTTATTTTTTATATAAAATATGCTTTATTTTCAAAGCTTTCTACTGTCTCAATCTCAGACAAAAGCTTTTTTAATTAGACAAAATGTCATTTTCTAATCAAGACAGCCCGGTGTAAAGTGCTGTGTAAGTGTGCCGTATCAACTTCACAGTAAACTTGTTTTGCAAGTGAGATGGTCGATTATGCTGTGTTACTTTGCCGGAGTTTCACTGCAAACTTGTCGTGTCAAGTTTTTCATGACAAGATAATATCCAGAAAAATAACACTTGCTGCAAATGGGCATGCTATCTGGGTATCCTTGCGTAAGACAAAGAAGATCGAATTTTCAATTTGAACGCCTTTTTTAACCGATTGAAACAAAAATTGGACACAAATCTACAATTAGAGTTAGAAGACCGCATACCAACTTTCATTTATCTTAGTCACTTCTTTTAGGAGTTATCGTGTTCACAAGTATGCGACAGACAGTCAACCCTTCGACGTATTTGGCCCAAAATTTGATACGGACCTACATTTCTGATAATAAAACTGTGTATCTAATTTTATTCACCTAGCTATTTAAGTTTTTAAGTTGTCGTGTTCACATGAACACGGACAGACAGACAGAAAGACTTTCCGCGGACAGATTATGTCCAAAATTAGATAGAACCCTACAAATTATGTGTAAAGATCACATACCAAATTTCATCCCCGTAGCTCTAATAGTTTTTGAGTTATCGTGTTCACAGACAGACAGATATAATTCTAAAATTGTGTTTTTCGGACTCAGGGAGGTCTAAAACGTGGAGATTCATCAAAATCTCGAGTTCGAATTTTTTGACGATTACAATACTTTCTCTTTGTATACTTCGTATACGAGAAAGTAAAAAGTAAAAGTAGTAAGTATCAAGTAAAATTACCTGGTTTGAGCATTGAAGACAATGGACTCTTTTTCATAGTCCTGTTCTCATTACATCAATTTCATTTGAAACCTTTCACGTGGACTTTGAACCTCCGACCATATAAATATAATATGATGATGTACTTTTTCATCTGGAAATATACCAGAAAAGTTCTTCTCACGAAACTTGAATCTAAGGGAAAGAATTATCATCGAAGTATCTGAGTTTTGTATTATACATTAATTCCAGGGCAATTTTCTCTTTTCCAAAAGATGAATCGAAATTATGCTTATAGGTATTCCAGATTGAGATTTTAAGTACTTCTCTTAAAAAAATCCTCTCTTCTCTGCCAACTCTTCGTCGTTTGTTAATCCCGTTGTAGATTCACTATTCTTCACTGCAAAGGCGGTAACAGTGCAAATACAAAATTCTCAATGCGAAATTTCTAGTGATTTTCTAAATACCACCCATCCAAGATAATTCTGTACAACAAACAGTTCATGCTCAAGAGGCATTCATGTAAGCGCTATATCTACAAAATCGGCGCTTAAAGTTCTTCAATCAGTGGTTGATCAAAACTAGTATTTATCAGCTGGATGTCCTTTTCACTATACGATTCATCTTTTAAAAATTACAGTTTTTTACTCAGCATTTTTTTTTTTTTTGACGTAGACTTAATTCTCTCCATAATGGTCTAATGGTGTGTCGGTAATGGAAAAAATTATGACGCTTTTCGCGCTAAAGTTAAACGCTTATAGCTCCGCAACAAAATAACACAGAGAGTTGGTTTTAGTTTCATTTAACAGAGAAAGAGGTTGACATTGAAGATTGCAAACAGACTTTTAGAATTTGGAATTGCGGTTTAGTCACAATCGAGCTGCAAAGTTGGTGAAAATAACGAAGAATTTTGATGACGTCACAGCGACCGATGCACTCGCACGCGGACTCAGTCATCGATCTGAAGTTCACGCGAAATATTACTCAAGAATTGTTGAATTACGTCGAATTTTGTGCTAAAGTTAAACGCTTATAGCTCCGCAACCAAACAACACAGAGAGTTGGTTTTAGTTTCATTTAACAAAGGAAGGTAGACATTGAAGATTGCAAAAATAATTTTAGAATTTGTAATTATGGTTTAGTCACAGTCGAGTTGCAAATTTGGTGAAAATCACGAAGAATTTTACATAGATTGAATCATAGTCACACTAGACTAATAATCACTAAAGACTATAGAGTTAATAGTCACATGGAGTTACTTTAGTCACAAAAAGTCACAGTTGAGTAAGGTAAGTAAGTCTACGCCCCTCAATCCCAGCGGCCGTTGCGCAAAGACAGCCTCCCGTCGATTTTTCTTTACTTATCGCGTTCACATATCCTCGAGTAGACAGATCGGCAGACAGTCTGTTCTTCGATGGATTTGGTTTCAAAATTTGAATCCGATGAGCACTTCTAGAAGTAAAGCATGTATTAAATCTAGTCTGTCTAGCTCGTTGCGTTTTTGAATTAACGCATACATTTGCAGACGGATAGATGAGCAGACGGACTGCACTTTCAAAGATTTCGTCGAAAAGTTTAAAGATATGCTGCGGGTTTTTTTTCCCGCTATCGTTTTCACGCAAGGTAGACAGATATAACTAAAAAAATATTTTTTTTTTCAGACTCAGGGAGGATGAGCCTGGAGATTCCTCAAAATCTGGAGATCGATTTTCTTGGATATTGCGGTATTTTCTGTACTTCGGATACGAGAATGTAAAGAGGAAAAAAAAAATCAGCGCAATGCCAGTAGCCCAGAATTAATACAAACTAGCACTTCAAAATAGTTGACAAACGGATTTGACAAATGCTCATACGGGAATGCTACTGTAACTGGAAGTAACTTGCCGTCCGCGCTAAGTTGCGATCGTAAAATAAATGGCCCTCAGGTGAAACATTACTCTCCTCTCTGTTTTATAACTATGCACACAAGAAGTAATCGCTCTTTTTCCTACAATAAAACACCCGAAAATCAGTTCAGGTTACGTTACTGTGAAATAAGTTGTTGCTTTTTTTCTCTCCAAACCTGAAAGAAAAATGAATGCACAGAAAATTGAGTGAAATTAATATGAGCAAATTCTTACGGCGTATCTGTGTTAATTCAAATAAAATTTAGCTTTCGCATATTTGGCAACATACTGATATAAAAATTACACAACTAACTTTTATTTACGGTACAAATTTCACGTAAGATTTTTCAGCTAAATAAAAACAGTAGATCATTCAAAATTTATTAAGTTCAGATATTTCTTTTTTTTTCCAAATTTTTAACAGCTTGATATGCTTATCTCAGTTACCGAAGACAAATTTTAAATAACTTTACATCCAGCTGATGATTTCGGATGAAGAAAAATGCTTTGCGGACGTTTTAGAGCAAAACTACTCTGCAGACACTTCTGACGAAGAAAAGATTTTCATTCATGCCATGATACGCCGTTTGAAACGGATCCTCAACTGGGATCTAGAGGAGGATGATAGCTTGTTCAACAAGGAGAGGGGCCCTGAAATCATTAGGGATTTAATGACTCATTTCAACCGCTGGAAGTCGTTCATTGACTCAACAAATAATTTGGCAGATTTTGTTGGCTTGCAGCATTTGGTGATTTACACAATGGCCAAGCTTTGCTTTTATTATTGGATAAGAGATTCAGAAATAGTCGCAGAAGTTTTAAGGCAAGTTTATATCTGTGATGGACATTTTTCGTCCATGTTTACTCATATAATGAACCAGTACGAGAGAAGATTAGTGTGGTCAGCACCAAATCAAGAAACGAGACAGGTACAAATAGCAACATGTCTTAATAGCTTAAAAACTATTTGAAAGGGTTGAAATCTAGAAGTTGGTACACACTCTTAAAATGGCGCCAAGTCGCTAAAGCTAATGCAAGTATTACCTGCATTTAGCTTTGGCAACTTGCCGTCAATGAAGTGCAGCGGTCAACGTCTTGCTTTGGCGATTTGGCTGCGTTTTAAGAGTGTGTACCAACTTCTAGATTTCAACCTTTGAAAGTTTTATTTGTTGGCTTTTTATCTGTTTAAATTAACGGAGCAGCTTTGATATATGGCATCATTGGCGATAATCTTGTATTGGCGACTTTTTGTCGCCTAACCGAACATCATATCGTTAAGTCGCCAAAACTAAATATCGCCAATGGGGTTCTATATTGAAGCTGTTGAAAAAAGTCGCCAGAACAAAATTATCGCCAGTGATGCCGTTTATCAAAGCTGTACCAAATTAACTAAAGTAGTCGAAAGTGACGCATTAAAATAATTTAGATATCAAGAAAAAAAAAGAAATATGTTATTTAATGTGTTAATGCGTTTAGTAGTTTTTTTAAATACAAGTTAAGCAGTATATTCATGATACTTGTTTGAACTCCATGTATCACTCGTAGTTTATAGCAAATATTAATTTCTGTGTTACCTTTGTTGTTGCAAATAATAAATAAATAAAATAAAAGACCAAGCGATGGTAAAATGAAAAATGGGTACTTTTCCGTTAGCCGGGCGCAAATGTCGCCAATTGTGAACCAAACGCGAGCCAAGTCGCCGGGCGCAAATATCGCCAAAATTTGGCGGAAATTTACATTATTTGGCGATTTTTCGCTTGGGCCCGGCTAACGGAAGAGTACCGAAAAATATTTTGGTAAAAGTTAAGTTTAAGGTACTGAGCCATTCCTCTTCGCTTTGCATCACCAACATTTTGGCGCCAAGGGAAAGATGGTTTGGCGATGTGAGGGCGTTTGTTTTAGGTGAGCAGTGAACATTTTATTGTTCTCTTGCGTATGCGAACCGGGGAAATTTTTTTAAACTTAAAAAAAACATCAGCGGCTTCGCTTTCAGCAAAGCTGGTAATTAGTAGCTTCGCTTCGTCATTGAATGTTAAGAATCTAGGGTTTTTTTCGATTCCAAAAACGAGAATTCCCGCATTACTTATCAATCCTTTATCCATACACCAATGCAAAACAACTTTTGCATCAGCAGTCAGAAGTTTGTAATAAGTCGACTCTGCAATGTCGGAGGGTGATAATTTCTTCTCGTGTTGAAAAATCTTTCCACCATAAAAAATTTAAATAGTCTCTATCTTTTGGGTTCAGACCGATTTGTAAAAATGATTTTTTGATGTCTGATGTTATGCCAGTTGCGTTTTGACGAAACTGCAGTATCAATTTTGGGTACTTACGTATTAACGCCACCGAGGCTACAGATTGGCGGTAATGCGCCAATAAAGAGCAATCTTGTTTACAAAAACCGCTAAATTGGCGGCACTTAAAAACCACCAAATTGGCGTTAATACGTAAGTACAAAAACCGCCAAATTGGCGCCACTTAAAAACCGCCAAATTGGCGTACAAAAACCGCCAAATTTGGCGGCACTTAAAAACCGCCAAATCTGTAGCCTCGGTGGTGTTAATACGTAAGTGCCCAATTTTGGCACCAACTCTAATAAATTTGGGCCGTTTTCTAAACAATTATTCAAGAAATTTCCTTTGGAATCTTTTGCCGAGGCATCGAATCCTGGACGAATTTTTGTTGTTGTATCACCAGTTTTTATTACATGATGATGTGGTAAATAGTGTCTTTTCTTCTCATCTTTGCCTACAATTTTAATAATTCCATCTCGAATCCACTCATTAAACACATCATCATATTCGCTTAAATGTCCAGATCGAATGAGATTTTTGGTAGTTGACATTAACCGTTTCGTGGCGA
Source organism: Araneus ventricosus (assembly GCA_013235015.1). NCBI lineage: Eukaryota > Metazoa > Arthropoda > Arachnida > Araneae > Araneidae > Araneus > Araneus ventricosus. The sequence continues at coordinate 23,145 of BGPR01000736.1, read as the reverse complement.
ATTCTTTGTTGATTTCTAATTTTGGACGTCCGCTTTTCCACGGCAAACATACTTCAGACCTTTTGTCTTCAATTCTTTTAACAGTTTTACGGAAAAACCAACCGCTTCTTCATCGATTACCTGCCTTGACTTGGCTTCTACAGGATCTCTTATACCGATGACATCTAGGATCCATAATTCCGTCAAATCTAAATTGGTAGGCATAATTATTAGTCTCCAAAGATTTTGAGTAGTTTCCTTGTTTACTTTGAAGTGTCTACCCAAGTTTTGTTTTGATAGCTACCAAATTATTATCAATGGGCTCAATTGTTCCAGTCAATAATGCACCGAGGTAGTCTGCTCCTATTAATAAACCTATTTCTGGCGTATCCTCTCCTATATCACTTAAATGTACATTTTTCCTTTTCAAAATGGGATTAATATTAGGATTATGTACAGGTGGAATATCACCACATATTTTCTTTACATCCAAAACGGAAATATTGTGCTTGAAATTTGAACACAAGCTTTGTAATGTAATACTGTAGACATTGTGGGACTCTTGTTTAGTTTTACTGCCACCAAAAAGTCTATGGATCAACATTTCTTGATCTACTGGTTTCAATCCTAGTTTATCTGCAATATATTTCCTTATGAAAGATCGCTGATCACCAGTATCAAACAATCCTCGGACGATTCCGGACCTGGCATTATTGAAGATTTTCACTAATACCATTAGCAATAAAGTTGACGTATTCCTCGGTGACAAGAGAACCTTTGCGTCCAATTCAGGTGGTTTGTCTTGTTTTGTTTGATTTATATTTGGGACGCATAATACTATGATGCTTTTTCTTGCATATAATGCACTTCAAATAGGTTTTGCAGACCTTCGAATTGTGCCCTGGTTTCAAACGGATGAAGCACGCACCTTTCTTCTTCAATGTTTCTTTTTTCTCCTCCAGTGACATATGAGCAGCCTTAAAGCATTCTGAAGTAATATGAAACAACTTATTGCAAAATAAGAATTTCTTGTCATTTTTCTCAGCTCTTTTCCTTTCACTAGATACGATACAAAGCTGCAGTAGAAATTTTATCCTTCAGTTTAAACCTTTGAAGCTCTTGATCTTTCGCGAAACCTGATCGAGCAACTAATAACCTCTCCTCACTTTCAACTTCCGATCGAAGAAATTCTAACAAGTTTCCCAAAATGTTTGCCTTGTCTTTATTTTCAACTCTACGACGCGTTCATTCTCACTCCCTGATGAGATCTTCTGGTAGAGCTGACTCTATTAAGGGGTGCAACATTGCTTCGCACTTTTCAGACGTCAGCCCTAAAGTCTCCAGTCTCGTGGGTCTCTAATTTATCATAAAGAACACACAAAGTGAATTTTTCACCATTCTTTGCTTGTGTTAAAACAAGATTCAAAAGTGCACGAATATAAATTTGAATCAACAACTCATCTTTAGCAAATCGAGATTTCAGTTGTTCAATAACCTTATAATAATTTTTCTCCGATGACAGAAAACTTTCTACTAAATCTCTTGCCGACGAACCAACTTCTGTTGCTTGCAGAAGAAACTGGAATTTGTCATCTGAATCGATACTGTCATCATCATGAATTTTTTTGAATTGTCCCCAGAATCCAAGCCAATTCTTTATATCGCCGTCAAAACGTTTTAATTCCAACTTAAGAAGACGAAAATTCCGTTTTGTTTCATTTACAACATTGGAAATCTCATCATTTCCTTCATTTGTCGATAAAATCAAATCAATTTTAATCTTCATAGCAATACACTGATCGCGATAATTTTCCGTTACATCAATGTCACTAGAAAATTCATCTTCGTCAAAATTTTCCATTTCTAGCCACATTACTCTTATTTTTTCAACTAATTGAAATAACCTGTCAGCTTTGTAATTTAAAATATTGAATACAGGCATGGTATCAATTCAATCTTACTTACCGGTTCCATTTTCAAAACGGCTTCGACTTCTTTCAACACTTCGTAAATAATCGCCGGAGTTGTGTTCTCTCCCGTTTTAAAAGATCCATAGTCCTGTCACGGACGCCACTTTGTTAAAATTTTCAATAAATACTATGGATTAAATATGAGAAAAGACTTTAATTGCAGATATTTACAAAATTTTGAAACCGTATAATTACTTCAAATGACAGAACAGTAAATCCAAATTGAATTTGCGTAAACAAAGTGCATTCTAAATAAGTGTTTAGTATGTGAAATAATATTCAAATAGTACAGTAAAATTTCTCTAAGTGGTCACCTCTGCACAGCGCCCGATAGACCCATACCTGCTGCTAGCAGAGTTCGACGGAAGAGTCTATCCGATATTGCTGGAGAAGTTATTCCCAGAGTTGCATTACCTCAGGCACTCGCCATAATATACTGTCCTGAAACGCTTAGTGTCCTGTTCATTTCTGTATTTCGCTGTCATAGCGAACCGTCCTCAAATGTTATCATTTAAAAATGACTCATCTGTGAACAACTGATCTCCCTACAAATTATCGAACAATTATTCTGAATCTCTCTGCATTTGTTAAAGAATGAATGAAACTCCCCTTCACCTCAATGTTTCAAAATCTACACGAGGAGAATACCGCAAATCGCATATTTTCCAATAGATATATTTTTTTAATGGAGCATTTGTAAAAATTTCGTTATTACTTCTTGGAAAAAGGTTTTGCTCTGTTGCTAGTTTAACCGTTTACTGAGGTTAGTTTAAAATTTGCTGGGGTCTGTTTTCTTATATATTTGGATAATCTACCTTTAGTTTCGAACATTTAAGTGCTTTATTTCTTAATTCCTGCTTTTTATGGTTTTTTTAGAAAGAATACCTCACCATGGTGTATTTCTTGACTCACGCTCACAGTGCAAAATTGGAGTTTTCTGGAGTGCGCTTTGTAGATTTGAGACTTAGAGTACCTTTACGAGTTCCACCTGTATTTTTGGCGGCCATCTACAACAAGCCTCAGTTGTTACTGCTGTTGTTACGTCACGGAGCCATTGTAGATCGGAGGCAGGCAGGTGGCCGATCAGATGACTGGGATCTTCATATGTTGCTGCGTCATCTCATAAGGATACTGTGGGCTTCGCTCGGAACGGAAAATGAAGATTCATCGTGGGATACGACTGTTGTAAGCAGCACCCTGAATGACGTGTGGTTGTGTTTGAGATTTCTCCTGCGAGGGATTCGACAGGTGAGCCCTTTTAAACAGGATTTCTTAAACGGTGACTTGTAGAATTCCAATAGAGTCGCGAAAAATATCACAAAAGCCTTTTCTTTCTTATTCAACAATTATAAGTAAATATAATTGAGAAAATCGTCTTCCTTAAAATATTTCGATAAATTTGTTCAATAACTAGTTTTAATTGAATTTCCTTCTATCTACCAATAATTGATGCTCATATTGGAGATATATCTCCAATATGAGCTATAGTGACAGAATTTTTTTGAAAGACATAGAGGATTTGAACAGTTTTCCCCACCGGAAAAGGAGTCGAGTGAGGAAAAATTTTCAGAAAGCCTGCTTTATAAAAGAACAAATAAATGCATAATTCTAGATTTCCTTTTTTTGTTTTCCTGCAAACGAACAAATTCAGACATTTGGAAACATTTGGTTTCAAACTGCAGAATATCCCAAATGTAATAAGATTGCTTGAATTATTTGCTTTTTTCTAATCAAGAGGCGTAGCTGAAGTAAATGTTAAAGTCTGCGATTTCATCTTTAGTCCAGTCAAATTGTCATAAATGGTTACATTAATTAGGGTAGTTCCGATTTTTTGATATGTTGTATGGGTTGGTACAGTGTTGAAAAATCCAAGTTTTTCAATTCCCCCCACCACCGCGGGCGCCGCCATCTTGAAAAAACCGCTCATTTTTTGGAATTTTCCCTGTTTTTACAAAATATCTCCTAAAGTATTGGTCTGGCGAAAAACTCGATGCACTTTTATTAAACTAGAGAACATTGTCTACAATTTGAGACAAAAATGAAATTTGTAGCTCCAATACTTCCCGAGATAGACCTCTTTGAAATTTGAGAATTTTTCTCAAAAATGTAAGAATTACAGATTTTTGGTCAGTGATTGCTTGATAGCAAGTAAATGGTGAATCCTACACTAAAGGTTGACATAAAAATTATATTAGAGGTAAGTAGCTCAAGTTTAAGACCAAGCTTATTCTTCTAGCTCATTTAGACTACGAGATACAATCTTTTGAATATTTGTGTAGTTTTTTAGAAAAACATGTGATAACTTAATACTGACAAAATCAATGTATTTATTAAAAAACAAAAAAGGTCCATAGATTGTTAAGTTTGTATATCACATATATTCAGTGGAGTGCTCACTCGATGGACCCTTGGAATGATACATCTCCAAAACATTTGTTTTGAAATTGAAAAATTCTGTGATGTAAAATTAACATCATCAGAACATGTTGACACGAAGCCTTCTCGAATAGCCTGGGATAATGAAGATGCAGCAAAGCTCTCTCAGTGGCTTTCTGAACACAATCCATTCCCTAAAATTGATGTCATAATGTCAATAGATTCAGGAATTGTGGGAGGTAATGAAGTAAACTGCCATTTGTCAGAAGAGATTGGGAGAGATATGATTTCAAAAATGATGGAGGGGAAAAAATTCCAAAATGTGAAATTCAAACGGAAGGGCAAAGTAGTGACACTTGCTTCTATTAACAGTTCCGTCAAAATTTGTAACATCAGCATTGTTGTGGATCCCATATACTTTTTCACAGGTTATGCATAGCAAAGCAGTCAAATGACGATTTAAAAGCATTTTTCAAATTCGAACTGTCACCTTTTCCTATCTTGTTATTCACAGGAGAAAGCATGCCCAAGGGAACAAAATCTTCATTATATACATCATTCTCACCCATTACAGAGGATGTAAAACATGAAGGATCCCAGTATGTCGTGGTTGATGGTGGTCATTTACTGCACAAAATTGTGTGGCGACAACAAGCCACATTTGGAGCAATAGCTGACAGATATGTTCAATACTTGAATAATAAATACGGTCAAGATATAGCTGTAATTTTTTATGGTTTCCCTGATGATGACAAAAAGAGCACCAAAAATTGTGAACGACTTCGACGGGCAGCCCATTTTTCTCCTGATGCAATGTTTCATGAAGAAACAGTGTTACAATATACAAAAGAAAAGCTCCTTGCAAATGAATGTAATAAGAAACGTTTTATCGAACTGCTCACGAAGGCTTTGCAAAAAGCTAATATCTGCGTGCAGCAGGCAGTTGAAGATGCTGACCTCACGATTGTGAACAGTGCCATTTCTGTTGCTCCTCAATATGACTATGTGCGTGTAGTTGGTGAGGACATTACCTTCTAGTTCTCCTAACTGCATTGGCATCGACACACACTAATGTTTTTTCCAAAAGTGTGGAAGAGGGAAAACGCCAGATAGTTATTAATCAACCACATCATTTAATCATATATTCCCGAATGAACTTTTGTTTATTTATGCTGGTTGTGATATCACATCAGCACTATTTGGCCAAGGTAAAAACAAATTTATTAGTTTATTTTTTGAAACATGAAGAACTTTTGAATAGAGCAGCAACATTTCTTAATCCCCAAGCAACAACAGAGCAAGTAACAGAAGCAGGGGAAAATGTTCTTGTTGCTTTGTATGGGGGAGATCCAGCAACTCAAAACCTTGATGAACTATGGTACCACTCATTTGTTAAAGCTGCAGCTGAAACTAAATTTAACCTCGCTAGATTGCCACCAACTACCGATGCTGCTCAACTGCATGCCATGAGAAGTTACCACCATGTGCAAACATGGTTGGGAAACGAAAAAGATCCCTTGAAATGGGGCTGGATGCACACTCCATCAGGCCTCTTCCCTAAGAAATCAGAGAAGGATCCAGCACCAGAGTCCCTACTTCAATGCATTTCCTGTACTTGCAAAAAAGGTTGCACGAATGCATGTGGATGCAGGAAAGCAGGTCTGCATTGTTCTTTACTATGCAAACATTGCATTGGACAGTCTTGCGAAAATCCAATGCCAGTCATTTTAGACAACGAGTCTGAAGAGGGAGATGCTCCAGCACCAATTGACACGGTTGATGAACAATTGGAGTGTGAAGACATTGAATTGTAAGTAGTGTAATGTTATTATGTGCGGAATGGGAGCCAAAACAACGAGGGACATGGCGCGGACCCTTCAAAAGGTATGAAAATGTAAAGTTGTGGTTCAGCAGACATTTTTTTTCATGAAATTTGTGTGGTGCATAATTTATTTATAATTATTTATCATTTATTTATTTTCTTACATATTTATTGATATATAATTCATAGAACCACTGAATATATGTGATATACAAACTTAACAATCTATGAACCTTTTTGTTTTTTAATAAATACATTGATTTTGTCAGTATTAAGTTATCACGTGTTTTCCTAAAAAAACTACACAAATATTCAAAAGATTGTATCTTTTAGTCTAAACGAGCTAGAAGAATAAGCTTGGTCTTAAACTTGAGCTACTTACCTCTAATATAATTGTTATGTCAACCTTTAGTGTAGGATTCACCATTTACTTGCTATCAAGCAATCACTGACCAAAAATCTGTAATTTTTACATTTTCGAGAAAAATTCTCAAACTTCGAAGAGGTCTATCTCGGGAAGTATTGGAGCTTATTGGAGAGTTTTTTTCGTCAGACCAATACTTTAGGAGATATTTTGTAAAAACAGAGAAAATTCCAAAAAATGAGCGGTTTTTTCAAGATGGCGGCGCCCGCGGTGGTGGGGGGAATTGGAAAACTTGGATTTTTCAACACTGTACCAACCCATACAACATATCAAAAAATCGGAACTACCCTAATTAATGTAACCATTTATGACAATTTGACTGGACTATTTGACGAATTCCACCCAAAATTTGGCAGAATCCACAATTTTGGTCTAAAAACCACATACAAAATTTCATCCGTCTAGCTTGTTGCGTTGTTGAGTTGTTGTTTCCACAGATAGACAGACGTAGTTTCCATAAGAGGATTTTCGGACTCAGGAAGATCTAAAACATGAAGATTCATCAAAATGTCGAGGTCGAATGTTTTGGCGATTACAATATTTTTTCTTTATAAACTTCGCATACAAGAAGGTTAAAAATTGTTATAAGAGAGTGAATTGATGTGTCGTCACAGTCATACGACAAAAGTAACCGAGCATGCATGCTATTTAACATCTAACTATATATTGTTTGACAATGAGCTGAGACGTCAAGTCCTTTGTCCAAAACTTGCAATGAATTCCAAAATTGAATCGATGAGCCGCACTTTGGGAGCATCACGGGAGTTTGGATCAATTTCTTTTGGCATTTTCATAGGTAAGATGTCACTAATTTACAGGGTGGTCATAAATTAGTGGACCCATTTCAAAAATTAATAAAAAAAATAACTAATAATGCAACAACTGAATTGTTTTTAATGAGAGAGCAAATAAAAAGTTTTTTTTTTTTCATGATAGGTGGCGTACCATTACGGCGTTCTAAATTTGCTGCAGCGAGAGATTTTCAGAGCAATGGCTAACGATCGACAGAAGCCGATACGCGTTTTCTGGTTTTCTTTTTTTAGTTTTTTCTTGAATATCTCCGAAACTATTCAGTTTTCGGATTACAATTGGTTTAACAAATTAAAGAGCGTAAAAGTACCTACAAATAAATGCTTTTATTTTTCTTGCAGCTTTAATAGTTTTGCAAATAATGGCCCTCAAACATGGCAGATGTCCAATAATTTAAGATCACCGTAACAGCGCGTTACCTATCTAAAAAAAACTTTTTTAAAATGCGCTCTCATTTAAAAAAAAATCCGTAGTTGTAACATTATCAGATTTTTAAAAACTAATTTTTAAAATGGGTCCAATAATTTATAACCACCCTATATTATACCCTCTAAAAAACTACACCTCGACCCAGGTGAAAGCTCAGTATGTCTCTGTCCGAGAAAATTAAGTATAAGAAGAAAAAAAAAACCCCTGGAAATGTTATGTTATTTTTTAATTCCACCAAGTAGATTATAATTTGAAAACAAAATTTTGGGTGGTTTAATGCGTCCATTAACTCTTTTGAAAATGGTGGGTTGTTTTCCGAACCACTCTGAATGATGCATATTTTACGCATTCTTGCTGAATAGCGCTTATTATAAAAACCATATAACAGTAAAAACACACAGATTAATTTTTAGGAATTGAAACAAATTAATAACAATATTTTTCAGCTTCCTAAAGAGCTAGATCAATCCTTACACTCACACGTGTATAATTATGCATCTGGTTATCTTTCGTGCCCCAAAGAGTTACGATCTTACTTTTTGAGGTAGGAAAAACAATCTTTTCATAAATGGTCGCTTTTATAAAATGGTAAAGAATGTGATTCTTTCTTTTTCCAGATTCCAATGGGAGAACTGGAGTTTTCTCTGATGAACTTTGATCCGGGTGGTTTTACGATCACAAGTAACAGTCACGACTTCATCCGTTCCGTTTCAGAACGAGGAATCGTATCCAGACTGATGAGTCGATATCTCGAACCGTCGGAGTTGCGACATCTGTGCCGGCTGGCCATACGTGACGCTCTGAACAGGAATTGGAATTTGCCTTTTGGTGTATTCAGTCTACCACTCCCCAATGTCCTGCAAAGATACGCAAACTTATCAGAAGACTGAAGAATCATTATGTGTATAACAGAATGTTAATTTGAATTTTTAATAAACTTATGATTGTCTGTTATTTTTCTGCCGCTGGCTGTTTTATAATCGAGAACAGACTTTCTATTCACATTTATTAAGTGAAACAATAGAATGCGTCATTTTATTCCGGGAACATGTGGCAAGGAAATAAAACCTTTAAATTATTAGCCATATTGAGTGTATTTGCAAGAGAGAAATAATAGAATCATAATAATTACAAGATCTTAAGTAATTTCTCTCACATCAAATGTAACCATCATGATTAGTATTCTTTTTGAAGAGAACTTAATACCACTTATTATCTTGATAAGTGTTTCCGGACTTGGTTTTATATAAATGTTCAATGTTTTAATTTTAACTCAATGAATAAAACTTTAAAAAATTTCACACTGAAAAAATATTTTAAGCAAATTTCCGGAATAATGTTGGTCATTTTCTTCTTTTTTTCACATTCTAGTCTTTTTCAAGCTCAAAACTTAATTTATCTATATATTTAAAACTATATAAATACGCTCACGGCGTTGCCCGTGGAATCAGGACTTTAACAAAATGGAAAAAAAAAAAAAAATACGCCCACAATGGCACGAAAAAGTTCTGAAAACAAAACAAAAGATACACATTATTTGATTTCCCCGCTTATTTTTCTTCACGATAATGACATTTCAGCTGTAGGAAATACAGAGTACGTTAATCCGAAACAATATTAAAAAATTGCAACGTGAAAATGAACATTATAAAGCAAATAAAATATGCGAGACATAAACACGTTAAGAGACTGCCGAAAATAATAATCGAAGTCATTCAGTTGAAGGTTATGACGTCACCTGCGCTCTGCACCGTCAGCCAATGAAATTGCTTACAACGTTCCGGAAAAGTGTCGTGGGAGGGAGCTCGGTAGATAAAAAAATATCTTTCAACTGACCAGGAAAAAAATAATTTAAAAAAAAACGGACAAAGATATTTTAACCGTTCTTGTTTTAAATACGACAGAGCCGTTCCAGTTATAAGCTGAAAAAATTGAAAATAATAGTGTTATTAGAACGTTGGATGCAGCAAATTTAAAAACAAAAATTAAATTTCGATTTCAAAACTGACTATTGTTTAAAAAATTCTCAAAATTCAGTAAATTACGTTTGAAGCTCAAAACAAACTTCATTAGAACGAAAATTGTTTGTTATATCCGATGGTACATTGATTGCTTTTCAACGATCATTAGAAAAGATACTACAGCCATAATTGTGTCAAAAATTACCCAAAACAACACAAGAAAAATCGTGACAAATTTCATGGCTGCGAGTGCGATAGATTGGTCTGGACATCGCGCGCACGCATGCAAACATTCCCTTTTATAGGTATAGATAATTGGCAAAACCAAAGGACCAGTCTCCCAACCCCAACCACTGGACAAGATTTCGGCAATTTATATTTTGTATGAAAGTTTATGACGTTTAGATATGACAGCATTGGTCGTCTGCCCCCACCATCCTCCATTTTCAAGAGAAACGAATAAACACTACTTTACTTCACGTTCTTTATGGGGAATAACCTTGATAGAGTCCTCCATCCCCAACCACTGAACCGATTTCGACAATTTTTATTTTGCATGAAAGCTCATGTCCCCTAGATAAGTCATCAATGGTCGCCCGTCCCCATTGCCTTCCATTTTCGAGAGATGTCCGAAAATAAAACCTTGACGGATTCCCCTAACCTCAGTAAATGGACCGATCCCGCCAATTTATCTTTCCAATTTGCAAGCAGAGCTAACCAATCAAAAAGTTCCACTTTTATTGCTCAAACTTAAATCGGCATATTTGGTCTATATTCGCTTCAATTAACATGGTGCCTGAAGAATATTGTAAAATATCTATTGTAGGTGATGGAAACTGTTTATTTAGAGTGATATCAAACTGTATTTACGGATTTGAAAACTTATATACAGGAATTCGTGAAAAAATTGTTCAAAATATTAGAACCCAAACAGGGCTGTGTTCGTTTTATAGCCTCTTCCACTGATCTAGACGCATTATTTAAAACTGAAAAAAATCACGATTGCGAGGTGCGGTTAGTTGGCGGGGGGAGAAGATCATTCATCACTGAAGAAGGCACAGTGAGTGTCGAAAGCGATAAGAATTAAAAGTGAATAGAAAAAAAAATTTGGATATCTTAATAAAGTTTCAAAATTGCTTCTCTCATATTTTATGAAGTTCTGATACGCATTTAGCATTGAATAAAAATTCTGGAAGACATCAGCTAAATTATGGAAACGTAGCCAGAAACAATAGCGATGTATACGTGTCCTGATGAACGAATGCAACATTTAGTTTTATTTTTTACTAATCGCATTTGGCGAGCAGCTGGAAATATCGGTTGTATTTACTTTTAATAAAACATCTCATGTGCAGCTTGGCCATCAAGGCTCATTCAGCAACTTTCAAACTTCAAATTGTGAAAGATGATTAACTCGTACTTTTTTAGAATCCTCACGTCTGCTCTGTTGATGTGTCCTCTCTAATTCCGGGTCTGTGGTGTCACCTAAAATTTGAGCTTCAATGGGAAACCAGAAATGGTGAAAATAAAATGAATCCAATAGCAAACTAGCTTAAATGAATCATGCTAATAAAAAGCTAATAAAAGAAAGTAGAATCATGTAGCATCAGAATTGTGTTTTTACTACCGAATATGCTTCGTAGGTTATTTTATATCCTAGAGGACCTGTACTTACTGCTTCAATAAAAATGTCAATGCATTTCACCAAGAGAACTAAATTTTAAGTTAATGGAGCTGCAATTCATTTTCATGTATCATATTATATTACAGGAAAGCGCAGTAATGATTAAAAATAACCAAACTATAAAAGTTTCTCATTGCTCACGTAAACTTGAATAATAATTTACTCCAAAGCTAAATAAGTAAACCCTACAAAATTTTAACAGAAACATGCTTTACAGTGGAAACTTTTCGATATGCAAAAAATTAAAAACTATCCTTATGCTTTAGTTTATAACAGTGAAAGAAAAACAGGAGATTTAATGCCTGTATAAACAATGAAAACGGTTTTAATTTCTTTACAATAATGAAAAATATTATTCCAAATTATGTTTAAAAATAGATTTAAAAAATTTTTAAAAACAGGGGAAAAAATTACTTATCGTAGCGACAAGGAGGAGGGGAGGACAAGGCGCTATGGAGACAAAACATTTGCTCCTTTATGCGACTTTTTAAATCAAATGTGATGGGTCGTTCAAATTTCGAAATCTGTCCCGAACTGTTTCCTGACTTCTAAAAGAGACGTTATTATAATACCCTATTGCCTTCCATATTCAAGAAGAAGCCAAAAGTTTCCAAAGCGCTATGGAGACAAAACATTTGCTCCTTTATGCCACTTTTTAAGTCAAATGTGATGGGTCGTTCAAATTTCGAAATCTGTCCCGAACTGTTTCCTGACTTCTAAAAGAGACGTTATTATAATACCCTATTGCCTTCCATATTCAAGAAGAAGCCAAAAGTTTTCAGATTTCCTATCTTTAATCTTTTTCATAAAATAACAATCCATTTTTTCTGCTGGTAGGGGAGTTGTGGTGATATTTATAAATAATGCGGTATTGAATATGACTCCTTTGGCCACTTAACTTACACTATGGAGTGATGACTAAGAAACTTTCTCGGAGAGAGAGTTATAAAAATTGAATTAACCAAAAAAATTCCCACTTTTCAGTTTTCGACTCGTCCCTTCTGTGCTTCGAGTCTAAGGAACCAATATCTGCTCCTTTCTTTCTAGTCTATCTATTTGGATCATGTAAATATCAAAATAGAACGCAAATGAAAGGTTAGTTGTTATTTAGTGAAACTTCTCTAAACGGCCACCCCTGCTTTCCAAGGAAAATTGATCACTCAGAGTGATGACCGCTCTAGAGGGGCTTCACGTTTGGAATTACAAAATACCTTTTTTAAAAGCCCTCATTCGTTATTTCTGACGAAGCGCATTTGAAGAATCATCTAAAGTGAAAGTTTATTCGAAAATTTCTATTTTTTAAAAATTTTCGGTAAAAGATGCAATTTGTATTTGCTCACTTCTTGCATCTTTTTCGGAGCTAATTTTTTTTTTCAATTTTTTTCACATGTCTTTCCGTCGGTAGTTGTTGAGAAATGAGGTAATTTCATAAAGTCTGTAGAGTTGAAAAGTTCATTTGCTGATGGTCGCAACCCATATCTGTAGCTTCTTTCTCAGAGTCCGAATTAGCGCCTGAAATGCACAAAGGAACTCTTAAGGCTCCCATGCAGTCTAACTTAAAATGAGAGGCGTCGAAAGCGCCCCCTTAAGATGAGGGTGAAGAAGCGGGGCTTACTGTGTTGGATCCTTAACTAGATCACCGGCGGAGTAGGTACTACTTTTTTCTTTGTGGCTGTGATTGCGGTTGCCCACCAAAAGACTAATTCCCCTCTTCTAAGAAACTTGATAGCCGCTGGTCAGCTACGACTTGTAGGGGTGAATTTCAAGCCGGATGTTTTCAAATTGTTTTGCGAAAAGAATCGATGAAAGCTTCGTAAGAAGGCAAGAGAGTATAGATTTAACTTTCTTGATAAATATATTGCCGAATAAATGTTATTCTCTCAACAGCAAGAAAGCGGCTGTGGTAGTCCCAATTCAGAAACCAAAATTCAGATTTTAATTTAGATCAAAATTATCACCTAGTATATTTGAGAAAATTGTATGAAGTTTTCATGAATGTAATATCTGAACATTTCGAATTCGTCCGGAAAAAATTTGAGAACGAGTCACTGGCTTCTTAGTATTATGGATGCCAGTATCATTCTGCATACAAGAAGCCGAGAATGAATATGTATATTCTAATTAATCCTAACGAGGGGTCATTTCAAACAATATAATATAATTTACTTCGATTAAATCTTCGCATCTAAAAAATATTAATTTAATACTATTTCATCTTATAGATGCACAAATGTTTCTCGTATGATTACCAAGTTTGTGAATAGTTGAGGATGTGACACTTTACCTCTTCACTTTTTGAGGAAAAAATTAAATTTTTATTTCATTTTAGCTGCCTAAAACTAGGAAGTATATTAAAAAACAACCCTGTCCGGAAAAGCTATATAATTTTGTAACTAAATTTTAAAATTTTGTTGCCTACCCCCAACACTCCGAGGTGGTTTTAGGTGTCAATCAATTTTTTGCCCCGCCCCCCACTTTTGCCACTCAATCGCCGCTACTGCTTTATGGTTTGTAAAACACGGTATCACTTCTATTAAAGCTGAGCACGAAAATCTGATCTTAATCAAGTAAGAGTACAAATAACTCCGAAAAACAACCCGAGGAACAAGGTTTGTATTTATGTGTGAGCACTCTCAGAAATCAAAAGTGGACTATTTCAGTTCACCGCAAAAATGTTCAGCTATGAGCAGGGATGTCTTATCCATTGGGCTGTAGCCTAGGGGCGCCTAAAAATTTCTTAAACTTATCATTTCAATTGAAGCTTTTATTTTCATTTTGAGCCGAAATATTATTTAATTATAACTTTAATTGTTGATAATAAAAATGGGATTATATATATTATTGTAACTAGATAGCCATCGATTTTGTAATTTTTCATAAACATGTTTATCAGTTCCAATAAATATTCATACAGAGATGGTGCAGAATTTCAAATCAATGTTAATTTGCACTTCAGTGCATCGATACGCATCCCCAGCAATTTTTTTATAGATATCTGTTGAGTGGTAAAAAAAGAAAAAAAAAATCAGCTGGCTTTTATACTGAATTTCAACAGGTAAAGTTTTTTTGTTGTGCTTTAATTTGTTTTTAAAAGACTTTTGCTACATGCCTAGATTTTTCGGGTTAGCTTGAAAGCTTCCTGGTTTGCGACCCCGGGATAGGAATTTAATGTCCTTTTTTTACTTATCATTTTATAGGTCATGTTAAAAAAGATTAACTGAATTTAATGTTTTAAGAGTTAGCATCTAAGCCAGTGTCCCGGATTGATGATCAGAAAATGTGGTCACTTTAGCAGAAATAAAGTGATTAGAAATTAGGAATTAGCTGGCACACTTTTTGTGCTTTGATGCGCCAAATGATGAAGATAGTTTCCCTCATCAAAGAAAAGAATGATTTGATTGACGATTCAATCTTCAGATATGGAAAACGAAGGTGATACAAGTACAGGTCCTTCAATTTCTAATGCGAAGGCAGTGAACATTTTGCTAAATTTCTTTCCAACAAAAACTGAGTATTAAAAATTCTGTGTACTCGTTTTTAATTATTGATAAGAAGATAGATGAAATATATCTGAAATCTTAGTGCTATCAGCAAAACATCACAGCTTATTTTCATACTTTAAAAATAAATGTAAGTTCAATTAATCTGATCTGAAGTATCTGAAATCTTCGTGCTTTCAACACAAAATCACGGCTTATTTTCACGCTTTAGAGAAATAAATGTAAATTCAATTAATTTCACTCTTTAACACATTCATCGCTAAGGGCGAGATATCTCGTCCTCGAAGAGTGTTTGCTGCTCACTAGAATTTGACTTGCATAACAAATTTATTAAGTTAAACTTGTTAATGAGATGTCAGCAGAATACGTTCCCTTTTTTGATTTATAAGTTGTTCAGAGCGAGCACAGTTACTATTCGTCTTTCTTGGAGACGCATAAATATTTAATCGGTACGCATATCTTTGAATTTGATTCTTCACCTAAATATTTTACAATCACTGTAATCTACAATGAAAAACCTTCTGATAGTCATTGGTTTCTAGGTTACAGTAGGTTCGAATTTTTTTATCCACGCGGGGGGAGGGGAAACAGCACCTTTTTGGGGAAGTACACGAGAAAGTTTAGAGGAGACCACCCCACTGGTTTGATTTATAAGTCGTCTAGAGAGAGCACAGTTGGTATTTGTCTTTCTTGGAGACTACATCTAATTCTCCCATAGCGATTAATGTGATTGTTAGCGGTGAATGTGCTAATTATTTAAAAACAAATATTTTAATTTATTAAAGCCCTTTGACAATTGTAATTCAGTGTAATTAATTTGTTAAACACAAAATTCTATTTGAGGATCATAGCAAATTTTGAGCAGCTACTATTTGAAAAATCGGATGTAGCGAATTCCTGCATCAGTCTGTTGAGGGTTCGCTGCCATTCGTCCGTATTTCGAGATCACGTCTGTGTCCCGGATCTTCAAAATGTCAGGATTCACGCCAGTGAATGCGGCGAGAGAGAAATTTGGTTGTAATAGAGACCCTAATAATATATAAAGCGAACCCTAATAACATATAAAGCGAACCCTAATAATATATAAAGCGAAATAAATAAAAAAAATGCAAGAACTAATAAATTAAAACACCAAATGTGAATAAAAATGGAAGGGGAAAAAGAAAATTAACGAAAATAGGCATAAAATGCCCGAATCTGACACTTAGAATTGAATAAATATAAATATAATTCGAAATTTTAAAAAAATTTACGTCGTTAACTCCCTTTTGTGCTAATCCATCACTTTGTCAAATTTCGTCCCTGTAAGTCAAACAGTCTGGACATGCATAAGGAACAAAGAAAAAGAACGAACATGCATAGTTAAAAAAATTGCTCTTTTATATAGAGAGATAAATCTTGTTTTCCCGAAGGAAAAAAAAATTTTTTTTCCCCATTCAGTTTCTGGAAAATGAAAACCGTTTCCCAGAGAGGAACGTGAAATTTTTTTGACATAGACATACGTAAAACGTTCTGTCTACAATATATAACAATTAGAAAAATGTCTTGACGAAAACCCTCTTTGTAGCTGTTATACGTTTGAAAGCAATAGGATTAGGATTTGTAACTAGACAGCCACCAATTTTGTAACGCAGAGACACAGAGATATTGCAAAAATTCAACTCGATGTTAATATTTTCCACTTTACTGCATGAAAAAGGAACTTATAAAAAGCACATTGTCGATACGCAGCTTCAACAATCTGCTGAGCGGGAAATAAAGGAACTGGCTTTCAATACTGCAATTTAACACCAAAAGATTTTTGGTGTATTTGTAGACCGTTTTTAAAAGTGTTTTGCTACATATTTGTATAAAATGACCTGATGTCTCGAATTAGCTGGGATGCTTCTGATTTTCGACTCATTATTCCGACTGAAAAGTCTCTGGTACATAAATTAACCCCTTAAGTGGTTTGTTTTCCCAACTATCTAAATTAGATGACACCTTCTATTTTGGGAATGCGTTGCCATCTTAATTTAATTGCGAGCCTAAAGGACAGTTGAAATGTTTATGGATTCCACGTGATTTTTCGATCGAATTATCACGTCTGTGAATGACTTTGTTTCAGTTTATAAGTTTAAAAATTTGGCAATTCGATGCCAGGAAACCGGGCTTAAGAGGTTAAATATTCCATATTGCTCTTTCCTTACATATCACTTAATAGTTCATGCTTCTCAACGAACTTTACCTTTAAAAAATTAGCCACCCTTTTCTGACAAATGTGTAGGAATCAGTCGAAAGAAGAAATAGTAAAAGCAATAACAAAATGCAATTCCTTTCCTTTTTAATCTCTTCCCGTTTTCTGAAATTTTTTATTGTTTTTATTTTAGTTATTTATTTATTTTTGTATTTTGTTAATATCCCTACTCCTCTTCTTGGCCAGTGTTCCGGTTCGAAACGCAGAAGGGACTGACGGCACGAAAACTTCCCACTACTGCCATAAAATAAAACAAGAAAAAGATGTTACTGTAGGGGCAGAAAGTAGTGATAAGGGGATAGGGGGGAGGAAAGGGATTGACCACAGCTTCCACCAGAAAGGTATAGCGCAGATACACTTGTTATTAATATTTAAAGAAAAATAAAATAATAATAGAAAAAATATATAATGTCATCTAGGTCAGAGTAAATTATAAAATGTATAGAGGGAAAATTTTATATAAACATTCTTAGTTTGCCTTCATTTTCTTTTGGGCCTCTACAATTGCGAGAGATTTCCTATTTTCATCATCGATCTTGGATATCTGGGATCAACAAGTTCTGGCTGATAACATTTAAATTTTTTTTAAAAAAATCAATTTTTGCGCCATTCTCTGTTGTCGGAAAAAGGAGCACGCATCCCCCCCCCCCAGTTTTCTGCCCCTTTTCGATCCAGATTGAAGAGAAACAATTTTTTTTCTGCCACAAGCAACTGACCCTGCACTTGAAAACAATACTTGCGATTTCTAGAATTCGCTGTTGAGTCCTGTAAAAACTTCTACAGAATATAGAGAGAAATTTTCTACTTCAATTTCATTGGAACGCTTATTATTTTTAAAATACGGTTTTGAATTGGATTTCTGTATTTTTCAATTCCATATCTATTTAAAATCAAAGAGATCTGGTCTGTTGAAAAGTTATCCAATTTTTGATTCACTATAAGCATTTCTTCATTTAAGTTTCAGTTTCTGGCTTTAACCGCTAAAGGAACGAATTATTTTGAACTGCCTTGCAAACCTACGGAACTTGGAGCGAGTTAACTCGGGTCCAAGTTAAATTTTCTTAAGCGGTCCTTAAGCGGTTAAATTTTCTATTTAATAGATTCTCTAAAAATGTGCCATGATATTAGAATATTAGTAAGAATGGGCCTTTGATTTTAATTTGTAAATCATATATGAAGCATTGTTTAGTAATTATTTTTTCGGTACTTAATATAAATCATTAAAAAACAGTTAAGGCAAATTACAAAACAAAACGATATAAACATCTTCTTTTAATGTAAATGAAACACACAATTTATTTTGTAGGCTCATATATATATCATATAAGTGATAGTGATATTTTAGCAATGGTTTTCTTACCTGACAATATGCATGACTTAATTTATGTGTCACTGTTGAACTTTAGCAGTAATTTAAGTAGGAAATAAGGCAAACTAGAATTCAGACATCTAGATTACACATTTAATAGTGGTGATGATGACGAGGCTGTTTGAGATGTATGCTCGCTCCTTGGCTGCTTTATCTGAAATTATGTTTAGTTCAAATTCTGAGATCACGAAACTTTGGAAAATTGAAAAAGTCAATGAAAAGTTAAGAAAACATGGCCTTAATCAAAGATTATCGTGGATATGGCGTAAAAATTTTTGAATGGCGAAAACCTTCTTTTTGGAATGTATGGAGAAATAAAAAATCCAAGGAAAAGAAAGTGGGAGGCAGCCCATCTCCGCATGGAAAAAGTTTCTTCGATGTTCAAAACGTTAACATTGAAAATGCAAACGCTCCAGGGTTTCTTCAACTTCGCATAAGGTGCATAATGATGTAGATGCGAGTTGGAATCTGAAAAGGTTGGATACTTTTTAGTACGGAACCGAGAAATAAGGACATCATTTTTCCAACTAGAAGGAAATATTCGGAATATTTTTTATATATTTGAATATATATTTTGAATTTTTCCATTCATTTTTGGCCAGGGATCTTGGTGCTTCACGGGTAAAGGAGTCCTTCGTATTCAGATTCGTTTTCGGTAATGCCTGCATGTCCAAGGATCCAAACAAACTCTATGGATTGAATGTTTCCAATAATTTTGTAAATTTGATGGCCGAGGAATTTGATTACACTTTTGGAGTGAATATTAGAACATTGTAATGCGTTTAATACTTAGAGGCTATCACTTAGTAAAACGTATTGTTGATCATCGTTGATGAGATTATTGACAGCAATAAGTATTGCGAGGGCTTCTCTAGTAAAAATGCTATTATAGTTGGAAACGGATCCAGCCTTTGTTACTCCAGTTGTAAAATTTTTAGATGCTATACAGCATTTTTCGTCAGATTTTGAGGCATCTGTTGCGATTATAATTTTGTATTTCCAGTATAAATTTTTATATTCGTTGAAAAGGCTTTGCACGACAGAATTTGAGTAGATCTTTGTTTGAAAAGGCAGAGTATCTAAATAGAAACGTATTTTTCTTGTTTTTGAAGAGGAGGATGAGAGGGTATTAAAGAGTTTAAGTCAATTCCTAGCTTATTAATTTGCTCCGAGAGTCGTATTGAGAGTGAAACTGGTTTCTTCAATTTCAATCGACGTGTTGAAGGTTGACGGTATAGTGAAACAGAGGAGAAATCTCGCCTGAAGTTAAATTTTTTAAGAAGAAACGTTCGGCCATCATTCGTATACGTAACGATAAGGAAATTTGTCCTGCTTCTTTAAAAAGGATAGGGATGGGGGTCCACTTGGGTAGTCCGGTGGCAAAATGCAAAGCAGTACGATATAAGATTTCAATAGTAAGAATTTCGCTTTTGCTAGATGTAATGAATACATGGCATCCATATTCTAATTTGCTACGTATAGTTGCGTTAACTATTTGTAATAAATGAGACAATTCCCAGGAATTGTCTGCGATAGCTTTGAGTGCGTTAAGTCGTTTAATAGTAGCCCTTTTTAGATGTAAGAAATGTTGCTTGAAACTACGGTTGGCAGGAAAAATTAGGCCTAGAATTTTGATATTAGATTTCCAAGGAATATATTGTTCGTATAAATTTAAGTGGGAAGACGTTTTAAGTGGAAACTCTTTTTGATGAACCATAGCTCTTGCAACTTCCACAATGGTGCGGTTCTCCCTTTCAGCGGCTCTGTTCTGTTCAGGTGTCTCAACCATTGCCACACGCAGATCGATACCCCAATCATTCAAAATCTTTTTCACTGAGTGGTTGATGAACTCAGTACCAGGGTCACGCAGCATCTGTTTAACAGTATGGCTTGTAGTCTTTGCTTCATTAAGGAAAGTTTCTATACAAATTGGTACTTCACTCTTTGCTTTCAAGAAGAATACTTGACGGAATTTTGTATAATCAACTTTGAGAACTAACATGAAACGTGAACTACCAACTGAGTCTTCTTCCATTGGACCAACGACATCAGCGTTAATTTGTTCTCCAGGTTTTGTTGATCTAACAGCTCGTGAATGAAATGACTTTCTGTGGGCTTTGCCATATATACACCCTACACAAAACTCAGAGTTCTCATTAAATAAAGAAATGTCATGGCTTTTAAGAAACTTAATACAATGTTTCTTATTCTGATGAGCCATTCTTTCATGCATCTCTTGGAGAGTACGACTGGTACTTGAAATAAGAACGGTTGCAGATTTTCTAGAATTTTTAGCTACCATTCTCATCACAAGCAGACCATTTTCTGATTTTTGGTCCATTGCACTGGTTTGATTACCATTCTTAACCAAGCAAGATTTATTTTTAAATACAACTTTTAATCCTTTACTTAAAGCAGGAGAGACAGAAAACAATTGGTATTTCAAATCAGGTACATACCATACATCTGTTAAGTGATTTTCCTGCCATTTACCAGCTACTATGGTTTTACATTAACTTGTCCAGAAGCATAAGCAAAAAGCTTCTGACATCCTACAGCATTTATTACCTCTAGAACAGCAAATATCTTGAAACTTTCAAATATACTATTAAATGCCATAATTAAAATATACTATTAAATGCTCCAGAGTCAGCAATCCAACTTTTGTCATCTTGTAAAACTGTACATGGCATGGGTACACCAGAGGATGAAGACAAAGTCTTTCTCCTGTTTTGTAGACAATTTATTCGTTTGTGTCCGGAAATTCTACATTCAAAACAAGAAATATTATTCATAGACTTCTCATTTTGACTTGACCATTTCTTCAGTTTTGGTTTATTTCCCCTAGAATTTCTGGTGTTGGCGTCATCCTTTGTCGAACTCGTCAACAGCGCTTGCCGTCTGGATTGAATTTGCAAAGCTGTACTTTAACACTACTGTTCCTCTATTTGTTGCACAAAAGCGCATAGTGTTTCAGTTAAAAGTTCAATGGATCGACCTTTCAATGGTATTCCGTCCGACACAGCCTTAAATGCGATGTATTCTTGCAGTAGCATTGAAATTATTCTAAACAACAACATTGCTCCGGGAACGGCACAGTTGAAATACGCTGCAGTTCAGCATTTGTTTCAATGAAAATATTTTGACTTCGACTTATAAATGATGCAATATTCTCACCTTATTTCCATTCCATATGAAAAAAATTCAATCCACAAACGATCAAGTCGATGCGTCGATGACTTGTCATAAATAGCGACTAACCTCTCACATGCATCCCTTGCCGTCGAACATGTTTTAATACAATCAAAGTTTATGTCATCCAGTGCCTGGGCGATAAATAAAAGAGCCTTTGTATCGGCCAGTTCAAACTTCTTTTTCGCTTCTTCTAAAGCGATAGCAACGGCGTACCCATCCGCCATTTTCGGCAAAGTTTTATCTCCTGTAACGTAGCTCAACAAATAAGGCGTTTTTAGCAATAAAGTTTGGCAGCGGGATTGAACTGGGGACCTTTGGGTCCCTAGCCGAACATCCTAACCACTAAACAAAAGAAATTCCCAATGTCCAGAGGTGGATATTGGCTTATATACATCAGAGTAAGATGGCGTAACACGAAGCGCCACAGGAGCAATTCCCAGCTTCTTTGATATTATCTGAATATCAAGGAAGCGATGTGCTGCGTGCATATGCGCAGATTGCTGCCCAGATTGTTGGTGCGCAGGCACGTGCAGGTTTTGTGCTATGAAATGCGTCATAGACTTTTGTGTTGTGAAATGCGTCACAGACTTTTGTATTGGAGAGCTGCAATGCTGTAGGAGTTGTAGCGCTGCCATCTGGTGGATGCAGGAGAAGATGGAATTGATGTAATTTGTGGTGCTGCCATCTAGTAGTGGGACTGAAGGTTGTTGTTGCGTGTTCTTTGTCCGCGAGTTACCACTTTGGCGGCGGGATGAACCGGGGACCTTTGGGTCCCGAACCGAACATCCTAACCACTAAACAAAAGGAATTCCCAATGTCCAGAGGTGGATATTGGCTTATATACATCAGAGTAAGACGGCGTAGCACGGTGCGCCACAGGAGCAACTCCACAACAAAAATCACAGACATCTTCTACCTAGTCCAATCTTTTGCCGATTCCAACTTTTCAATCGTGAATTTGAAATCCATATGTGCCATTTTTCTACTTTCAGTTTGGAGTACACAAAACGAAAAAGAAAAATGGCGCTAAATACTTCAAATGTTCAAAGCTCACGTAATTACAGCGTTTACGCAATGCAATCATTACTGGGCCCATAACCTGTTGAATTTTAGCGGTAATTTAAGAAAGAAGTAAGGCAAAC
Source organism: Araneus ventricosus (assembly GCA_013235015.1). Lineage (NCBI taxonomy): Eukaryota > Metazoa > Arthropoda > Arachnida > Araneae > Araneidae > Araneus > Araneus ventricosus. The sequence goes on along the minus strand of BGPR01000736.1, from coordinate 248 downwards.
TAGAATGTAGACATCTGGATTACACATTTAATAGTAAGAAGTTATCATGGAATATCACATCAACATGAGCTACAAAACTTATACTGGCGAGAGGTGAAGCGATTCATATGCAGACGCCAAACAGAAGAAGGTCGCCAAGCACAGCCAGAATTGGCAAGATATCGCCCAAATTTAACAAATTTGTTTTCAGACTCAGGGAGGATGAAGCTTGGAGATTCCTCAAAACCTGGAGATCGAATTTCTTCGAT
>BGPR01000735.1:408692-427145 GCA_013235015.1 Araneus ventricosus | reverse complement strand
ACGGAGACTAACTGAGGGCATGATGTTAAAGATTTTCCTGCCTGTATGGCCATTCTTCCATGAGGTTTGCCACTCCTCAAGCATCCTCTTCCGGAGGAGGCCTTTTATGTGCCGTTTAGGAAGCTTAGTATGTGAATAGGGTTACCCATCGCGATGGACTGTTAGTGGGATCGGGTTTCGATCATGGAGTCCTCGGGTTCGGGAGCAGAGACCATACCGCCAGTCTTCCCCCACCATTTTGTAGGAGGAACATCACCAAATAAAATTATTTATACAAACTCATTTACGTTTCTGAAAACTTGCTGCTGGGTGTGCTGGTTCATTTTTTTACCTGCTGCTACCCAAAACAAAAATGAATGCACAACTTCAATGTCAGTTTGAAAATAAAATTCTCTGGAGTTTCTGATGATAGTCACATAGGCGGATTATAGAAAACGGACACACACCGTTCATTGTAAATGTAACTTCTCAAGTAAAAGACCCTACGTTGGAAAATCAGTCCTCGCTGCCGCCTGCTGCTTCACTTTCATAGTGACCCCTCTCATATACATACAGTAGGACCCCGGTAATCCGGACGAATTCAGGCACATGGACGTCCAGATTAGCGAGGTTTTTGCAAAATAGCGTAAAACACTTTTTTCAAAAATTGTATGTATAGGTACTATGGTATGTTTGTATGAACTAACATTGTATGGATAAATTGAATGAACATGATATGTACATACAAAATTACTACATATGCAAGTGAATGAACATAATCAGTGTCCAAAAAAGCCAGATATTTTTCTTTGCGCGGTCTCTTATGCGTCTGAGGAGCATAATTTTCGTGTGCTTCAAACTTTTGCTCTTCAGCCCACTGTAATAAAGTGTTGAGTGCCCCCTAGCCTCAGAATGAGAAATTTTGATGGAGTTTACAGAATCAATAAAATTGGGAAGAAAATTTTTCCACTTGTTGATCCACAATGTAGACACAGATGCCCAGTTAGTAAGACTGAACACGACATATTTTAAATGTACATTTGTCTGTGTTTTTTCCAAGTTTTCATTCTGCAGAGGATCATTGGGAATCGTCGTAAGAAGCAACTTGCGATATCCCAGCTTGATATTTGGAATAACATTCTGATCCATGGGTTGGATCAGCGCAGGATTCGAGTGTGCATCATTCTCCATAGACCGTCCGGATTACCGAGGGTTCTGGATTAGCACGTGTCCGGATTACCGGGGTTCTACTGTACAGCGATCGAATTTTGCTGACCACATGTTCTTATGCAAAAGTAATTCGTCCTGACCTACACTTTCCCACCCCTCAAGTTTGTCCCAGAAATATTGACTCAGTCGCTGACCTTGAAGAAGACCTTTAAAAGTATTAATTTTAAAGTTTCTTTAACATAATTCTAGTATAATAATACAACATAATATGGAAATCAATTCATTAAATTTTCAAATTAAACATTTATCATAAAAATGAGAAAAATCATACCTTTATTGCATATCTTGAGTACTAATTACAGAAACTTATACGACTTATGTGCATGCCAGTAGGCGTTTAATTAAAATAATCCTCAATCGTCGTCTAACGTGCTGATTGTCCACGAATATTAAGTACAATATCGTGAATCGAATTAAATTCTTAGACTGTTTTTTTCACTATTCTTTTGAAAAAAGAAATAAGTTTTTCAATGGAGTCTTTAAAGGAAGGTGGAGTAACTTCTTCATCATCGCTTAAATGAACACCGGACAATTTGATTTCTATTAATTTATGAATTGAGAATAATTTCGAGGTCACATCTTAAGAACGGGGGGGGGGACGATGAATAGCCGAAGCTTCGCGTCGTATAAACGAAGTTCTTTACTATTATAGTGGGTACCAGCGAACTGGGACTGTGAAGAAACGACGTATAAATGAGAAACGTATAAACAGAGCTTTACTGTATATTAGAAAGCGTTTGGTGGCTCTTATTCCTTGTCAAACCGAATTTATTCACCAATTAGGCGATTGTTGCTTTGTCTTCTTGTCAGATTGAACTCTTTGCAGGATGAATCCTTCGAAACAAGTTTTGTGATTTGAAATGCTCAGGAAGTCAAATTGTGTTTTAAAAATCGTTTTCTGTTTTTCAAAAATATTATCACAGTTCACATAAGAGGACATTTTAGGATGGCATGAGACGACGTACAACCGAAGCACTTTATCATCACAATGATTACGAATGACTCAGACGTATAAACGTATAAATAGGAAACGTATAAACGGTGCTTTTCTGTTCGTAAATGAACAAAAGATATCCACAATGAATGCTGTAAGAGCTGATGAAACTCTATGACAGGGTTCGCTTAGTTACCTTGCCTCCTGCATAACTTTTTTCCGTTTCAAATTGTTTGTGATACCATAAACTTGGTTCTGCTTCTCCGAGAGCACGCTCGACTTGTGAAACGCTTCTCAGCTCTGGAAAGTAATCCATTGCAACGAATTGTTTTCAGTCTTGTCTTTTAAATACTGGACCGAGACGGCTTTACCACTGTTTGTTTTGATGTATTTGTTCTGTAGGCACAGACTGCACGTAGCGTGAATGTTTTGTGACTGTTTATACTTTCAAGCTTGAAAGTTCAGTTCTTCAAATTGCTTGCACTATAAAACGACTTCATTTTGTTAACAGCTAAAATATATATTTTTGATATAAAAATGAGCTATTTCTGAGTCTGACGTCACAGCATATGCTCACGGGTCCCAACTACCCTCGAAATACCTGCAGCAATCATAAGCATTGTTGTCATTATTAATTAACACTAAGAAATGACAAAAAATAATTTTAAAAAACTCCTTCTGGAGTTTATTTGTACTGCATATTTACAAGGTGCAAAGAAACCTTTTTCGATGCAGAGTGTGGTGTAGAAAAATTAATTATAACTCATTTAACAAATATAATTATCATTCAAAACAACAAAATGAAAGCTGGGTTTACTATCTTTCTCGTTTAAATGACCCGCATTCAGATATGTTCTACTTTTTTCACCAGGGACAGATTTTTAAGTACTAAAATTTTCGCTGAAGAACTTGCTCAAAATCTTCTTCCTTCTGTAGCCTCATAGGTGATTGTTATGCATTTAAGGGGAGTTGGAACACTAAGTCCATTAACTCCCAACCCTGTTACTTCGATGTACCTTTTCTCAAAATCTGTTATAGATACATGTGTGAAATGTTTTATAGAAGAAAAGAACACCTTTCTCATTATACTGAAATGAGCTTTTTGGTTAATGTTTAATTTGTTACAAATTTACAAACTATTTAATTAAACAAAGTGAAATTTTACCCTATGTTAACACAAAAAAGTGCAAAAAAATAAAGATTTGAGTTTTTTTAAGAAAAGCTCATTTTAGTATAATGAGAGAGGTCTACTTTACTTGTATAAAAAGTTTCAAACATGTATCTATAACAGATTTTGAGAAAAGGTACATCAAAATGGCCATTTTTGCATTTTTTGTTTTGACACAAAACAATTTGTAAAAAAATAAATTTTTGAATTTTTTTTAATCATTTCAGTATAATGAAAAAGATATACTTTGCTTGTATAAAAAAATTGAAACATGAATCTCTAACAAATTTTGAGAAAAGGTACATCGAAGTAACAGGGTTAACGGACTTCCAACTCCCCTTAATGAATGAGATGCAGGTGAGTGCTGCTAAGAGAGGAGAAGTCTCAGTCCCTTCCCAAAATCCCCTTAATGAATGAATTCCCAACTCCCCTTAATGAATGAGATGCAGGTGAGTGTTGCTAAGAAAGGAGAAGTCTCAGTCCCTTCCCAAAATCCCCTTAATGAATGAGATCCTCTTAATGAATGAATTCCCAACTCCCCTTAATGAATGAAATGCAGGTGAGTGTTGCTAAGAAAGGAGAAGTCTCAGTCCCTTCTTCAAATCAGTCCGTATTATTAATTTTACCTCTCATCCAAAAATTGATACTGGCACAAAGTTACCATGCTTGTGCAAAGTAACCCTGTATACGTGTTCAGGAAAAGTAATTTTTTCGCTGAACGAATTTGTATCAGAATTCGTTGCAAATCTACACTTTTGGTGTAAGGGCAGATTTCATCCGCCATTGTGCTTTTGAGTCATCGGTTTCATGTTCACAGGAATGGAAGCAAATGCAGACATAATGTCAAATCGAATTTTGAGCGGACACTGGGAGGTTTAAAACGTTGAAAGACTTAGAAATCACAGCTTAATCTTTTGACAGTCACTCTTTTGCATTCTCTGTGAAACTTGGTATTCGATAAAGTTAAAATGAAACAAAGACAAGCGGATATCACAGTGAAACTCTGGTTATTAAATTCTCTTTGAAAACTGTATTAGTTTTCGCATATCATCAATGATTTTTACACGAATACATTTTAAAAATAAAAAAGCCTAACAAGTAAGATCCGAGAAAAATATTAATTAGGATAAGTCAAGCTGAAAATCTTAAGTTCATTCTCAGTTCATTCAACGCGCCTGTATTATGAGAGACGACTGACTGAAGCATCTGGGACCAGATAAACGCAATATTTGTATAAAGTCCGCAAATTCTTACTAGAGTTCGTAGCAATTAGAAACTCATTACCAGGAGTCTACTTTATTCAGACGGTTAATAACAAAGAAAGGGCTGGTTGAGTAGACGCTAACTATAGCTGATATGTTTAGCTTAAATTCAAAAACAATAAATAGGATTCTTCTTTACAATAGCTTAGTGTTATTAACGTCCCGTTTTGAAGCAACACGAGGGCTATTTTGGTACAGACCTCGTCATTTTGAACTGCGGTCAGATGACGAGGACGACGCCTGGTCTGATACCCTCCCAAATATCCGCACCACACCAACAAACACAATCAAAAGGCTTCATACGATACGACGAGTTTTTCTAATTAAACTGCTTAGGCCATACAGAACTACTGCCACGCAGGCACTTAACGTCCTGTCCGGTATTCCACCATCACACATAAGAGCTAAAATGGAGTATTTAAGGTTTCAAATGTGGACCTGTCGCTCGAGAGGACTCGATGGTATTATTGATTTACTTAAATTGGACAAATTTGAAAAACTATCAGAGATCCCATTAAATACCAGAATTTTAGAACTAAGAGATAAAGTCCAAGATAGTCATTTCGAGGTGTACACAGATGGGTCCAAAGTCGATGGTGGTGTTGGGTTCTCTGTGTGCATTCTCCATGGAGAAATTCAACATAAAATTATATGTAAAAAATTGGAACCCCAGAACACAGTCTTCCAGGCCGAACTTGCGGCTTTGGGTGAGGCAGTGGATTGGGCTATTGAAAATAAAAAGAAAATCAACATTTACACTGATAGTAGGTCTTCCATCGAGGCCCTCAAGAGCTACGGGTCTATATCCAAATTTTTAATTTCCATAAAAAATAAATTTTGCTTGGCGGAGGGATTGGTTGGGCTTGCCTGGGTGAAGGCTCACGTCGGAATCCCGGGCAATGAGCTCGCCGATCACTTCGCCAAATTGGCTAGTGTTGAGGGTGAGGCTGTGGATATCCCATTCCCTTACTCCTTTGTTAAATTTGCACTTAAAAAGAAATTACTAAAAGATAGGCAAATTCATTATGGAGCATATGAAACAGCTTCTGGAAACCGGATCAGGGGCTTTGTTCCTTACGTGGATACAAATACTTTAATTAAAAGTAAATATTTGATATATTTTTTACGGGATATGGGCCATATCCCTGCTGCCTCAGCAGATTCAAAATTTTATCTTCCCCACTTTGCGAATGCGGGTCACTTGGAGATCCTGACCATTATCTTTTTTACTGTTTAATGACGCGGGATCATCACCTAAAGAAGCCCTCTTGTGAAGCCAAGAGTTTGTGGCTTAAAAACGTAATGTCGATTGCGGCTAATCACGAAAAACTTGTGAATTGTTTTAAAGTTAGTAGAGCGATTTGTGATCGCTTGAGTAGGGTGTAGCTGGTCTACCCCTTTTTAATTTTTTTAATAACATAGTTTGTGGGATTTTATGTTTAATTGAATATATATTGGATATATAATTGATTTTCATTTTAATAGTATGCTTTGATTTGGTCATTTTGGGGAGAGTTTGTTTGGCCTTGTTCGATTTCATGGCCTTGACATTCTGAGATTTTAAACATTTGAAATTAAATTTGAGCTATTGGGATTTTTATAATGGTTTTAATAATCATTTTTGTGTGTAGAGTTTGTGCGTTCGTTTTAATTTGTCTGTGTCTGTTCTGAGTGTGGTTTCGGGTTGATTTTTTTTTATTTTTGTATTTGCGCTGCATCTCACACATTGTAACTTATGGGTGGAATGCCATGGACAATTAAAATTGGGAATGTATTGGTTGTTTCTCTCCAGCCATGGTAAATTTTTATTAGTGAATAACTTTCAATCCATATGCTGTTATTTGCATTGTCGCCTTGGCCGGGTGAGCCCTTGTAATGTGAAACTTTTGTATATGTTTAATATGTATTTAATTTCCATCCATGTTGCAGGTGCAGTATGTATATATGAGGAAAAACTTTTAATAAATGCGAGTGGGGCTGGCGTCCTCCTGCTGGTCAGTTCTCTTCCCCTCCGACTCTTTAATGCCTTCAGCGCAGTGGGGTGGGCTGGGTTGTATAGCGCCACACTGGCGGGGGGGCGTTCGACCTCCTTCGTATGATTTGGCGTGCAGCGGCCCCGCGTACGTGGCGGAATTGAGTATCGAACCTGCAACTCTTTGGCCCCATAGCCGAGGCCTTACCACTAGACCACCGTGCTTATACAATATTACAGATTTTTGCCTTCTAGCAATCTAGCGAAGGATTGTTCAAATGATAGGCCAAATTTCACCCATCTAGCTTTGATTTAGCCTTTTAACGTGCACAAGTATGGACAAGAAAGCAGACTTGCCTTAAGTGGATTTCGTTTTGATGGAAATCTGAAAACGTTGGCGAGAAAATAGCGTACCAAATTTGGTCCATCTATCTCGTAGGCAGACAGACAGATCAGCATACCTATATGATTGCAAACATCTTTGATTTGCTTTGGTTTCATGACACAAGAGCCTGTTTGAAAGCTATGCTGCGCCAAACAATTACGGACTCAGGGAGACCCAAAACGTGGAGATTAATTGAGACCGACGATTACAAAGCCCTCCGTACACTTCGTTTAGGAGGAAGTAAAAATATAACTTGGGTGACAAGAACTGCTCATCAGTCCTGCTCACCCTCTGCACAAAACCGTTACTTGCAAGTGCGCGTCGTTCTGCAATATTCACCCTTTTTCTTTACAGATGCAAAATCAACCCTTTCAAACACCTGTACAGTAAGTACACTGGTACGCCCCATTTGGTTCGAAAGGGTTAACCTTTGAAAAATGACTATCAGAAATGCTTGCGACTGCTTCTGTTCATAGCCGGGTTCTTCGGATCAATGGACATTAACCCCTTACCAGTATATGCCAAGCTCAGTTCGCGCATCGAATTATGGCATTTTTGCACCCATCATCTAAAGTTAAGCAATTCATGGATGTTATTATTCAAGGAAAAAGTGACCGGTCATCCATTAACCTCTCAAGTGCTCTATGGGCTCTTCGTCGAATCAAATCAACGCATTCATGAAGCAGAAGATGGTCATCTAAATAGAAGATTCAGAAAACTAGGCTCTTAAGGTTCAGTTTAGTTATAATAATGTCCCGCCTTGAAGCAACACGAGTACTATTTTGGGACCGCCGGCGCCTCCCTCTCCAAACTTCCGCACAATTCCAGGTAGAGAACCGATCCAGCTGCGATTTGACCTGCACCAGGCCCACATACGCGGCGGTTCTTCAGCGGAATCGGGTTTCGAGGGAAGCCACCGGCCCCGAAACCGGCACGTCACCACTAAGCCAACGTGGCAACATAAGGGGTTGATTCGGTTGGGTTCTATATCTGTGCAGGTTCTATGTATGGATGTCTCAAATGAAGCATTTCTCTTCTAGAACCGCCATCTAAGGAGGAATGGCAGTTATAAAATCCACCAACACAGTATGTTTTAATCCAAATAACATGCCGCTGCCCATAAAATGTGCTAAGTTCTTTTAAGGTATCCGAACACGTTGGAAATTCGATTTTCGACCAAAATTCCAATTTTTTAATTTTCGATGTTTTCGATAGTCCATTCATTTACCTTTCTAAAACATATTTACTTTTGTCGGCACGTTACTTAGAAAATGAGATATTAATTGTTTTATAACAAACCGAAAACCGGAAGTGGGCGTTTAATTAACCGAAAGTTGTCATTTAATGGGACAGAAACCTTTCAAAATCTCTTTTAAACTGCATTTTTTCGACTTAATATGATGTCAGTATATTTTTAGTAAATTTTTTTAAAGTTTAGATACTTAATTTGAGTGCGTGGAAAAACTAAAATTTGATTTTTCTCAAAATTAGATTTTATGCATATTTTTCAAACATGATAACTCAAGATATTATGATTCGATTGTTCTGAAATTTTGTGAACACTTTCTTCAAATGTTTCTCTAGTGAATGTACTAGAATAATGTATATTGTAACAATATTTTTTTGATTATGGCCTTTTATTTGAAAAATGACATAGAAAATTTGCTGAAAATCTTATAATGATTGTTCAATTAGCTCTAAAATTTTTATTTATCCAAAGAATGTTAAGATTCTAGTACAAGAACTAGTCCATAGTATGTAGTTTATTTTAGTGTTAGTTTTATTTGAATTATTACAAAAGTTTGACCTGTAGCATGTTTGAAGCTTTTGGGAATTTCCTCTAAAAAGCAGTAGAAATTTGAGATTTTTGTAAATTTGTAATAATTTATACTCAAAACTCATACTCTAATATTAATCTTTATTAAATTCGAATCAAAAAAAGTATTTTGGTGTTTCTATTTCACAATTTAAAAAAAAAGTGCTCCGAACGTGTTCGGATACCTTAATATTGAAATCGAATGCATATTTTCCAAAAGGAATAAGAAAGGGAAGATGCTGCCGACAAAGTGCAATTAGATGTTACATGACATAGTCAGTTATTTGAGTCTATTAGGGATATTTATGTAGACAATTTACAGAACGGGTGCAAGGCCACTAAAAGAACATGGGTTAAATATATACCACAATCTAAAATTTAAAATTACGTCGTTAAAGGAACCATGAATATAAAATGACGCAAGATTCTATGGTCGCTGAAGGCGGCTTGTATCAAATAAGCTACATTGAATAACAAAATTTACAAACCGACTTATACGCTGCGAAACTGCACATTTGCAATAACGCTTTGGGATGCACTATTAACCCCTTATCGATTCCGACAAAAAAAAAACCGAAGGTTCGGTGCCAAGTGATAAGAATTCTGATTTGGAGTGTTGTGACACTTACGCACGAGCCATCGACGCCCAATCAATCACCTGTTGGTCGACAAGACGTGTTCAATCAGTGATTCAAGTAGGCTTGCAAGAATTTATAGCTATTGGCAAAGCGGATGTTTTTTTCAGCTAGAAATTATAATTGTTGGTATTTTAGAGTGTGTTATATAAATCTGAAGAAAATTTTATTGAATTATTTAACATATCAATGAAATGTTCTTTTATTATTTGCATAGTTAAAATCGTAGACGAGTATTTTTTCTGTCAACAGTAGTTAATTTAATAATGCATCCAGAAGACTTCTTCCTCTCAGTCACACAACCGACTGTCACAGCTCATTGATTGATAGTTGATGACTTGTGCGCACCTGCAACTGTACGCAAGTGCCACACAATCCTGATTTAGTACCGGAGTGCTGAGTTCCGTGCTGAGAACGAGATTCCATTAAAGATCCGTCGAATTTACCATAAATCTTAGCCCACAGGTGGTTTCTAAAGCCCAGAGCGCACGGATAATTTTTTTGTCAGAGAGCATGAGTTTGTTTTTTTTTCTCTTCGAACTGAAAGACCTGACCAATCGCCATTCATTTGGACAGTGAAAAACATAAGAAAGGCACAGTTCGGATCCACGCCGTAGAGATTTCATGAAAACGTCAGATATAAAATCCTAAAACAAGTATTTCGTATTAATATGTAACTAGAGGTCGTCCAGGGGTCTAAATTCGACCGCAATTCATTAAATTTTTAAGTTTGAACGTTATTGAGGTTATTTTTTATTGAAACAAAAAAAACCCCGGGCGATTCAAAAAATAAATGTTGTCCGACTATTGATCACAGACTTTTATGTACTTGACATTCATTATGAACGTAAACAATGAATGTTTTATTTTATTTGATTTAATGTATTAGTAATACATACTATATATAAATCCCTTAGAGACAATCTCTACTCTGTGCGACTGTTTGACCGCAGACTAATATGTGTTTGACATTGACAGATTTAAATCATCTGCATTTTGTATTTTTCTCCGAAGAGTTTTTTTTTATAAATAATCTAAATAAACTCTCTCTTGGAGTGGATTTCACTGCGGGAGGATTAAATCAATTACAAATCATCCACTCCGCATTTACTCCGCTAATTTTTTACAGTGTACGAATATAAACAATGAATGCTTTATTTTATTTAATGCAATGTATTTGTAACACATATTATACATAAATGTTATCTTTCTGCAAAACAATCTCTACTCTGTGCGACTGTTTGACCACAGACTAATATGTGTTTGACATTGACAGATTTAAATCATCCACATTTTGTATTTTACTCCGAAGAGTTTTTTTTAATAAATAATCTAAATAAACTCCTTCTTGGAGGGGATTTCACTGCGGGGGGATTAAATTCAATTACAAATCATCCACTCCGCATAAGCTCATCAACGGAGGCCGGACCCAGGAACAAACAGGAACCAGGGAGTCCATCCTGTGACAACATTGACATAGTGCAATACGATACACATACGAGTCCAATGATCAGCAAACTCCGAAAACCTGGCACAAAATGGTGAAAATTACCTATAAGTTCTATCAGCATTACATAGATTTTATCTCTCTGAACTCCTTCTCCATATGAACTTTAACTATGCCAAATTTCACACTCCTACGTGAGCGCAATTTGCTTAAAAAGGGGTGCAAAGTTTTCTCTTCACGTATTAATATATAGATTTAATTATCAATCTCTTTAATACAATATTTACTCAGAGTAGTGTAATGGTTACAGAATAGAAAAATCCCAAGCTACCACAGACCATTGCTACATGCGATAAACTTGTGATTTGTCTATTCTGTAACAATTATACTACTCTGTGTAAATATTTTATTAAAGAGATTGATAATTAAATTACATATTAATACGAAACACTTGTTTTATGATTTTATCCCGACGTTTTCACGAAAAATCTACGGCACGGACCCGAACTACGCATTTCTTATGTTTTATTTCGAGTAGCTTTTGATGGCGCCATCTGTTGGCAGTTTATAGAACTACATTTCGCATATGCGTAGTAAAACATTATTTACTACAAATGCTCATATTTCCCATAATATTCAAATTTTAATACAATGTTTCATTTAAGTATTGGCAAGTATTCTGTAAGTTTCGTACAATTCGAAAGAAAACTCTACATGTTATAATCAAAAAACAAGCGGAGTTTGAAATTTTCAATTTAATACCGATGTTTACTTATATTCTGATGATTATTTTTATTTTCTCACTTTGGGTCCTAGTAATACTCCTCACGATCTTTAAAATGACACCAGAATCATCCTCCTAGTTAAACGCGTTTCCACGCTACACTTACTTATAACCTTACATAAAGCTAAGTCATAACAATCACAGGCATGCGCGTACACTGGTACGATGATGTCACAGGCAAATCAAATACTATGCGAAAAACTATTACAGATATGATCTACCTGTTATGGGGCCAACCATTCTTTTCGCATTATTAGTCTCGTAGTTAAGAGCGATTCAAATCTGACGGTCAGAAAAGAAAGTTCGACCGATTATCACTATAACGAGCGGAAAGACGTTATAGTGATAATCGAAGAAGTATAGTGAAGAAGGTTTCCGAGAGAAAATACTCGCGCTTTCTGATGCAAAATTCGTTCGAGTGACTATGGGCATAAGTGTGACCTTAATGTAATTAAACCAAACATGCGTGCAAGACACTATGCATCTTAATAAACAAGTGCGCGGTAAGGAAAGAAATAGAAAAACAATTGCAAAGAACTAATCTTTAAAGATAGATTCAGAGGACATCACGGTTAAAAAACTTCGTTATAATAAAAATGGCACCCAAAATTTAAAGAAAATGTCCTTCACATTCTTCGAAAATTATATATCTTAAGAAGTTTTATCTATTCCACAGAAATAAAAAAAAAATCCTTAAAACCTAATAAAGACTGTAAATGGAAGAATGCAAATACTTTAACCCTTCAACCGGCTTAAACGTAGAAAGTCGCTCTCTGATGACTATTCTAAAACCGGCTCCGTCGCAGAAAGTCGTTCTTCGATTATTAATCTTAAACCGGCTACGGCGTAGAAAGTTGCTCTCTGTTTATTACGCGAAAACCGGCTCCGAAACATTTGCGTTCAAAATTTAGCTACAGAGAGGCCGTTTTCAAAGCATTCAGCTGAAATATTTTTGCCGTTCAAAGGGTTAAAATTTCGACTGAGTGAAAAGGTATCTTAAATATATCATTCACATCTTCCTTCTATTTTATGCAAACTATATTCTTATCGGAATTCCAAGAAAAATTTGCTCTATAACTGGCATCTTAGTGACTATTGGGAGCTATTTCCAGAGAGAATTCATTCTGTGTACAAAGCAAGAGCTAAATAAATATTTATATTAGCCCTTTATGTCTCCGGGTTCTTCCTGTAATTTAGGAATTATGAAATCCTGCTATTCCAAAAATTGACACTGTGTACAAATCTAGAAGGAAACAGACATTTAAACGAGCCCTATTTGTCTTCGGGCCTTCGTGCAATCTTGAAATCTAACTACCTCCACAGAAAAAGTACAAATCCAAAGTGTAAACGATATTGAAATTTGTCCTGTATGTCTCTAGATCTTTCTGTAATCCAGTATTTTTTCAATCTCGCTACTCTAAAGAAAACTGATTCAGTGTGCAAATCAAGAGAGTAATAGACATTTGAATTAGATCTGCATGTCTATGGCCCTGCTGTATTCGTGTATTATTATCGTTAAGAGTATTCCCAAATCAGAAAAAACTTTCTGCTCAAAGCCTTTTCCTAAACTTTTATTTGCGGTTCTCAAACAACAGTTTACTTTAAATTAGTCAATCAGTAAAGAATTTTATAATTCGTGACTACAGAGATTTGGCAACAGAAAAAAAACCACGTGTTCGCTAATCCTTTCTCTTATAAACTTCTCGCATCCGCGGTCTGACAGCCATTTTACTTCTCATCGCTGCATCTCGTTTCTTTCGCAAATGGCTGCAGCTGTGTATCCTTGCCGCCTTCGTTGGGATATTTGGAACCCTTTTCTGCCTTTTCGAATAATGGAACTCCCATTCTACCACGGAACTCCCACCATGTCGATGTGGACAGTGACTCTCCTGCCCAATGGTCGAAGCCTGAACGTCTGGGCGTTTAAGTTTTCTCTTGAATGTTGTCAATTTGGTAAAAGAGATTATGTTGTTGTAGCTGACAGATTAGAGGTAAAAATTTCAGCAAACAGAAAAATCGTGCAAACAAAGGAAGAGGATGGCTATTCCTTCTGTGCAAAAAATCAGCACACATACGAATTCGAGGTGCATGCCTGCCCTAGCCCCACTATGGAGCCGGATCACTTGGAAATTAGCGTGGAGATTTCTTTTCCAAACCAAAGTATCGAAAAGGAAGAAAACTTTGAGTATGAAACTCCTGATCAAGTGCGGCTTTCAGAAGATTTGGGGCGACTTCTCACTTGCCCCCTCTACTCTGACATGAGGCTGATGCCATGGAATTCATTATCGTCTTTCCGTGTTCATTCTTGTATTATGCATGCGAGGTGGGATGGCTTTTTTGCACGGCATCATAGAACTATTGCCGGTGAAATTGATATCCACATTTCTCATGATGTTCTAAGGGAAATCCTCACCTACATGTACTCTGGGAGATTTCTCAACTGGAGAGGTCCACCTGATGAAAGAACCCTGACTGAGCTGTTTCAAGTGATACACAAGTATCAGCTTTACCACCTCCATAAGGTTTTCATCAGGGAAGATTTGCAACAAAAACGAGAAACTGTAGAGAATGTGATTAAAAAGACCACTTATTTTAAGCTGGATGGCCAACCGTTTAGTAACCCCGTACACACGTGGCGTGTTCAACTAAATGCCGAGAATGGATTTGTTCTTCAAGTTCAATTCTTCTTGAGTCTCCAGCCTCCCTCGTTCTCGTACACGCTGCGGTCCAGATGTCCAGACAGAACTTGTGCTCGAGTAAATTTCGAGTTCGCACGGGGACGCGAGACGCTGGACGTACTCGGGACGGTGCATGACCGTGACTACATTATTGATTCCAATGCAACTGTAGAATCCGGGAGCTGCCAGTTCGCGGGAGACTGTCAGGAGTTAAAGGACTTTATGGAGAGAAGAAGGCTCGGAGAGAGTGGAACAGAATTTCGGCACTCGATCAGATGCATTTTGTATGTATCTGACGGAGGACAAGTCACCATAGTCAAGAGGCAAGAAAACGGCGATTATTCAGACGACGAGGAAAGGTTGAACGTTCTCAGCGATCATATGTCTGAATTACTGAGGCAGCACGCTGAAGCGGATTTGCGGGTCGTGTGCCGTGCCGAAAACCCGAACAACCCCGAGATTCATCTTCTCCACAAAGCGATCTTTGCAACTAGAGTTCCCGAATGGAAAGCTGTGTTTGAAGACATCCCGGAAGACGATCTTGTTTTATTTGAAGAGCCCCGGGAATGGAGTAACTTTCCTAATGATATGACGTGTATCTTGAGTAGCGCGGCGTTTCGCCTTGTCATCGATTACATTTACACGGGTAAAGTTCCTCCCATTCCCACTCGTTTCTTGGATGAAATTGAAAGGTTTGCAGTACTAGGTAAATCGACCTCCTTGCAAAGGGTAGTAGGTCTAATACGTTTCAAGAACAACGTAGATGAGTTATATCCATCACTTTTTAGGTAGATTCCTTATAGGAAATCCACCTATTTAGTTTTGTGCGTATTTTGTAAGCGCATTGTTAAACTTCATATAACATTTATCTGCTTCTTAAATCTTGCTAGCGCAATACTTCTACTTGCATGTTAGTAGTTCTATGTGTTTAACTTTCCAAGTGTAACTTTTTATTAACTCCTAATGATCAGACTGTATAAAGTTGATAATAAATGCAGCTATTTATTGATTTGGCATATTCTTTATTTTCGCATAAGTTTCTCAATCCCTGCCGAGAACCGCGCTGGCCTTGGGATAAGGTCTCTGCTTTTAATGTTTGAGGGTGGATCGTTCTCTTCATCCGACAACGGTTCAAAATGGCGGGGTCCCGAAACAGCCTCCTTGTTGCGTACTCTTAAATAGCCTTCAAAAATGGAAATTAACTGAACTCGACTCGATCCTGAGTTTAGGACCGCGGCGAGTTAGGGTTTGTGAGATGCTCTCACCCTGCCACCATCGGCTTAGGTACTAGAGGCAACAGGTGAGCATTTCTCCAAAGATCCACTGGCTTTCTATTCATTAAAACCGCCCTCCTGCTTTTGTGGAATGCAAATTTAGAGGGTGGGCGCTTCTCGTATCGTCACTGCTATATCAATGTCGTATGTCAAATTTTGCCAAAATCTCTTTATTGATGCAAAACGATTTATTGGTTAGATGACAAATTGCTGTAGTGATAGTAGTTACAAAATGCCATTATGTCGCTAATTCCAGCCGTCGTATTAATACTTGTTTGCTTCGTGGGGACCCATTTTGATGCAACAGCTGCGATATATCCTTCGCATCATCGAACCTCGGTTTGAGTTTACGAAGTTCATCCCAAAAGAGCCCTCGGCTGGATTCTAAATGGAGCGCAATTAAATAAGAACTCTAAGTACAAAGTCTAACTAGTTTTGTATAATGTATCTATTGACTACACCTTTAAAACGAAGTGCATAAACAATACCCGAAATGTAAATCCTGTAATTAAAAGAAACTTTTATAATGGAACTGATATTTAAAAGTTGTTTAATACTGAACTTATTGACGCGTTACGTTTACCTGTCTGTACCGTTACCAGTCAATTTAACTACTCCGGATCCGAGTTGAGTACTTTTTTAAATTTAATAATTGAATATAAAAATGATTCTAGTGAAGAAATATTCCCAAAATTAACTTTAATCCAATACATTACTGGCAGTTTAAAGATGAAATTCTTTGGAGTTTCTGATGATAGTCGTGAGTGAGTTATGCCGTAGAAATCTCGGCTTAAACTGTTTTGGCAATTGCAATGCATTATCTGGTTATACTTCGTATTAGAAAAAGTGAAAGGATGTGAAACAAAAACAGGCGGATATCAGGGTGAATCTCGGGTTATTATATTCTCTTTCAAAACTGCCTTTAAGGTATCCGACTGGTTTAAAATCGTCGTTTTTGATGAAATTATCAAAATATTTTTTGACTTAATTTTGTAGCCTGTTTAATCAGCTTTCTAAAACTCTCACTTTTTACTCTACGTGAATTACAAATAGTGTTACAGCTGTTTTATTACCGAAATGTAAGCATTTATTTTATGTTGCACGAAAAATTTAAATGCGCTTTCTGAGAAATGATATTTTCGATGAAAACTGTCGACCGTAACAATGATTTCTCAAAACGTTATTCAAGTATCGATATGAAATTTTCCGAGATTGTTTTCTGTAATATGCTTGATGTTTCCCTCTAAAAACTAAGGTCAATTTTAAAATCAAGTAATATTTTTAAGTGTTTAAATATAAACGAAAAGAATTTACGAAAAATTACCAGTTTAGTAACTATGTTCAGCTATATCTCAAAACTATTTTCAAGAACAACAAATATTTTAGAGCATAACACAGATAACTGTCATAAAAATGTACTCCTACAAGTATTCATATATATTTTGAATATGATTTTATCTATGGCTGTTAGCGTAAGGCAAATATTTTAGTCATTTTTCTTCACATTTCTCAGTTTTTTTAAAAAATATTATTTTGAAAGCTTAATTTTACAATATTTTCATAGTTTTAAAACGTATGCAGCTGAGAAATAACTTAACTTATATATATATATATATGTTATTTTTCAAACAAAAAAATGTCTCCGAACACAGTCGGATACCTTACTTTTCGCACATCATCAATGGTTTTTACATGGAAATTTTTTTGTTAAAGTCAAGCAAGCAAGATTCAAGAAAAATATTAGTTACGATAATCTTAACTATTCTCGGTTCATCGATGTGCTTATTATGACTGGTCAATTCTCATTTCTAACTATTCTGCACCTCATCAGTGGCCGCGGTGGCCTAGGATTAAGTAAGGTTTGGATCAGAGGGTCGCAGGTTCGAAATCCGATTCCACTGAAGATCCGCCGTGGCCTGTTACTGGCTAAATCGTGCGTAGTGGCCAAACGTCCTCCCGTTGGTGTGGCGCGGAAGTTCGGAGAGGGGGTGCCAGCTCGGGTGTTGACCGCGGTTCAAAATTACGAGGCCAATAAATTTATAATTACTTATAATGCAAGTAAATTCTCCCTATTGTCCTCCTGAACCTAACATCCCTATTCAGGCAAAGTTCGAAGGATGAACAGAAAATTTCCAGCTGATGTACCCGGCTATAAAAAAATATTTTCGAGTCTATGTACATCTAACATACTAATAAAACAGTTTTTGCAGCGGCTTCTTTCGTTGATTTTTCGGTCGTCCACCCTCGTGTTGTGTGAACCCCTCGGCCAGCAGTTAGGATGACGGTTACCGGTTCTTCAGCTTTTTTCACCTCCGGTTTAACCTGGTGGTTAAAACAGTTCGAAATTACCGGTTTTTAAAATCACCGGTTTTCGGTTTTTTTTAATTAAAAAAACACCGTCTGTAGACAAATGTTTTTATTAATATTGTTTTCACAAGAAATCAATCCATTGGTCAATATTTATCTGTTGATAAAGACTCTTTCAGTAATCCGCTTCGACGCCTAGAGGAAGTGGTTGTTGTTGATTAGCCTAAGATGATGAGATTCAAAGCTTCATAACTTGGCAAATTTTAGTCTAATCGAACTTAAAATCGAGCCTTTTCGATTAAAACCGGTAAGTTTTTCCCATCTCTAGTTAAACCCCTCTTTTCTCTTTCTCTCCATAGTTTCAACCACTGTACAGAATCTCTTTCTAGAGAGACAAAAATCATGGATCCCTAACACGTTCCGTGCCACATGGATGGCACATGACATGGATGGTACATGCAAAATTTTCCATTCAGGCCGCATCTGCCATCGATGGTACACACTAATGGTACACACGAATTGAAAATTTCAAACTGATCGCAGCGCCTGTGACTTGTACACTAATTCCTTATGTGTTGATGA
>BGPR01000735.1:350827-398931 GCA_013235015.1 Araneus ventricosus | reverse complement strand
CTTATCCCGTCTTCGAGCTAGAAATGTCAAGCAGCACTGATGCTTATCCTCGCTGCTTTAGATGGATTATTCATCCTCCTTTCATTCCAGAACAAACCATGGAAGCTAAATTTGTTTACGAATCTCCCGCCGTAACGGAAAGGCATGTGACGCTGCATTTCGAAGAGACGCGAATGGGATATAATATTGTCTCTTATATTTGATACTTGGCGTGATGAGCGTAAAGGAATAGAGACCAATAGTATACACACGCGTATTTCTTTGGACGGAATACCCATTGTAGATAGAAATGTTCCCAAATACAGTTTTAACGTAGGTTACAAATACTACGTGGAGACGAGTGCTTTGATGTTCTCCCAAACGGAGTCGACTGAGATAGTAGTTGAGATTGGAGTTTCCTTGAAAGAAGACGTGATTAATGAAGAAAACACACAAAGGCGTCTCGAAAGAGATCCCCAAGAAGTTTCATTTGAGCTCGATCTAAGATGCCTTGCCAGCGATATGAGTAACCTCGTCAACGTTCCCATTTACTGTAATATGGATTTACAGTCAAGCGACGCGAAGGTTTTTCGTGTGCATTCTTCTATTTTAAGTGTGAGGTGGAGTAACTTGTTTCGATGGCATCGTTTCGACACAACAGCAAACACTGTCGTGAAAACAAATATTTCGAGCAGTCTTCTAGAGGATATCTTAAAATACACTTACTCTTGCATGTTACATCTACGCTTCCCCGCCTGGGCAAATCCGCCATATATGACTGAACTGTTTCAAGTGATAGATCGGTATGGAATCCACCATTTCTACACAAATTTCGTCGAAGGAGCTTCTTTTCAGTTACGAGTAAGTAGAAAATCTGGGCTTACTCAGTGGCCCTGTTTCCGTCCACATTTCGTCAACGATGTGCATCCTCAGGAATACGTCGCAACGCTCGGCATTCAGTGCCATGAATACAAATTTGTACTTCAAATTCAAGTGAGCAATGGGAATAGAGTTGGCGCTTGGCTTTCGTACTCTCTTCGGTCGAGAGCCGATTCTTGGGTTTATGCCCAAGTGAATTTGGAAATAGTTAAGATGGAATGCACAACCAGAGAAGGGCCGTTCGTAGAATTCCAGCACACGCGAACAACTACAGTATCGGGCCGAAGGAATCTATAGAATCTGGACCTGTTCTTTTCCTTGGATGCCTCGCAACTTTCGGCGATTTCCCATCAATGGCGCATTCTGGAAAGATTCAGTAATGGTTCGGTTTCAAAATCTGTCTTACGGACGGGACATCACTTGAACAATTTCAGAGTTTCAGCACATCTTCACAAGACTATCTAGCAAGGTTCGACTTTCTGAGCAATCATATGCATCAATTATTGTCGAAAGAAATCCATACAGATATGCGTCTCGTATCCTGCTCCAGGTACGGGAACGATGTTCGGGCAATTCGATGCGTTCACGAAGCAATCTTGGCAACTAGAGTGCCTCGCTTGAATGGCGTGCTGGTTGGCTTTCAGCCAGAGAATTTGCTTCCCGATGCTGCGACAGTTTTCTTCGGACGGAATGCTCTTCTCCATGTCCTCGATTACATTTACACAGGGAAAGTTGTCAATGTCCCCCCACATCTGTTGGACCAAATTTCAGACTTTGCAATTACAAGTAATCTTCACTCCTTAAAGAACTTGATAACTGTCCTTCGTATTAATGGTTGGTTCGGAAAATATTGATTGGCCCTTTAAAAACGTATGTTGTTAAATTTCAAATTATAATTATTGCTTATTTGTTACGTAAAATTTTACTAACATTTTTGTAATTTTATATTTTTAGCATTTCTAAAGCAAACTTTTATTGATGCCCCAAGAAATTTAAACAACTCTTTATGAATAAAGTTTTTGATATTTTCTGTGTTTTGCCATTAACTGTTGAATTTAAATTTTTACTTTCTCGTACACTAAATATAAAGAGTGAAAATATTGTAATCGTCAAAACTTTATACCTAAATATTTGATGAATCTCCGTTTTAGATCCACTAATGAATCCAAAAAGTTAGTTTTGCATTTACAGTAAAGCATCGTTTATAGGTTTCTCATTTACACGTCGTTCCATCACAATCGCGATTCTTTCCTATCCATTGTAACGATAGAGACCTTCGTTTATATGACGCGAAGATTCGGTTAGGCGTCGTTTCCCCCGTTCTTAAAATGTGAAAAATTCCCTCTTTCTAGTATGTGAACTGTGATATCGACTTCGGAATTCTTCACAATTGAAGAATTAATAGATTGTCTGGTGCTCATTTAAGCGATGATGAAGAACGTACATCTTTCTTTAAAGACGAAATGAAAAACTTCGAACTCATTTTGTTTGTCAGAATATAAGTGAAAAAATATTTTCAAAAACAACACGCAATCAGCGCGTCAGGCCACGATTAAAGGTTTTTTTCAAATAAACGCCTACCTGCCTGCGGATAGAATAAATGCATAATTAGTACTCAAGGTGCGTAATAAAGGCAGGATTTTTCTCACATTTGAGATGAATGTTTAATTTAAAAATTATATATTGTTTTGAATACTATGCAGCATTATCATGGTGCTTCATAAAAAAACTTTATAACTTTTAAATGAATTAACGTTAGTTGCATTAAATGTGTAGTAATCAAAGTTGTTTATTAAAAGTTCTCTTATATATCTTTTCATACTGTATTTCTATCTGTGAATACGAGATCTCGGAAACCCAGTGCGTCAAACTAGAGGTCCCCAACTTGTGGTATGAGTACCCTGGGTGGGTAAGGGAAGGTAATGTTAGTAACGGCGGAAAACGAAGACATAATGGATTAAAATGAAAAAAATGTGGTTGGTTCGCGTTTGCCCAAATTCTCAATAATAAAGCGGTAAAATATTTATTTTTCACGAATTCAAAAAAGAAATTGTGGAATCTGCATTCTCGTCTTATGAGCATGTTGCTTATACATCTTCTTCGGTACTTTTCCATTAGCCGGACGCAAATGTCGCCAATTGTGAACAGCCGAGTCGCCAAGCGAAGCGATTTTCCGTCAGCCGGGCGCAATTATCGCCAATTGTGAACCAAACGCGAGGAAAGTCGCCAAGAAGCGAAGCGATTTTCCGTTAGCGGGCGCAAATATGCTCCAATTGTGAACCAAACGCGAGGAAAAGTCGAAGAAGCGAAAGATTTTCCGTTAGCCGAGGACAATGTGTCCCAATTGTAAACAAACGCAGCCAAGTCATGAGATTGGTTGTAAGAAATTTGGCGGAATTCTACATTATTTGGCGATTTTTCCCTTGCGCACGGCTAACGGAAAAGTACCTCTTCTTCGTTATATGATCTTGACGCAGCTTCAATGCTGAGATAATGACCGCCTTCATTTGAATCTAATTTTATAAAACTCGGATCCCTAAAAACACTCTCTACGGTTGCTTTAATAGTTATCCTGATGTGAAACTGTCCAATGCTGCTTTCATCTGTTTCGGAGTTGAACCAATAGAAATATAACGATGGAAGGAAATAAATCCCACAAAAGTTATTCAGTTAACTCGAGTTGTTTAACCCTTGGCTAACCCAAGCCTTCACCCTTCTTAACCTTCCAAAGCAGGCGCGAGCGTATGCAGGAGATACTTACACTGGCTCCCAAGGCGTCTATTGTTGGGTTGGGAGACGTCACTTTTTCCGTTGGAACGGCGGAAAAGTGACGTCTCTAACAACCACACCTTCATTTCATCAGTCTATTATTGCTGCTGAAAAGCGATTTGGTGTATTAGAGGTAAACTATATTAAGCAACAATTTTTACAGTTTGCCAGGAAAGCCAAAAGAATTTCTAGACCTCAATAGAGCATTTTTTTAGTTACTTTAGTTTATTTACATTAACGTCTGGTTTAGAAGCAACACGAAGGCTATTTTAGGATGGAACTCGCCATTTTGAACTGGCGTTAGATGACGAGGAAGACACCTGTGCTGGCACCCCCCTCTCCAAACGCACCACACCAGCGGGAGGACGTTCCACTCACGACGTCAGATTTAACTTTTCTTGAGAGGAATCGGGTTTCAAATCTTGAACCCTCCGGCCCTGAAGCTGAAACCTTAACACTTTGCTATTTTTAATTCTATTTTATTTATTTATTTTTGAGATCTTCTGTTCTTTTCGACCAACAGCTGCGGAAAAACGGTCGGGATAATGCAGATACGTCAGGAACATCAAAATCAGCAG
Source organism: Araneus ventricosus (assembly GCA_013235015.1). Classification (NCBI taxonomy): domain Eukaryota; kingdom Metazoa; phylum Arthropoda; class Arachnida; order Araneae; family Araneidae; genus Araneus; species Araneus ventricosus. Next base: position 394,726 of record BGPR01000735.1, on the reverse strand, counting down.
AGCCTGGATGAAATAGTTTATTACAGAGTTATAAGAAAGGCACAGAATTATAAAAAGAAAAAAAAACTGCATTGTGGTTTTAATATCTCGTAACTTAACTTTAACTATCTCGTTAAAGTCAAACAATGCTTGAGCCATTGCAGTTTAAAAATAAAAGTTAGATATAATTATCCGCTTGCATTACTCAGAAAAAGTTATCACATCAGAGAGAGAATTCAATCAATTGTATATTCCCAAGCCCATATAGAAACTCAGACTAAAAAGAAATAATAAATCGCCTAATTAGTAAAACAACATATTCCAACCAGGGAAAAATATGCCTCGTATATTAAATCATCTAAAGTATTCAAATTGCATAAAAAGCCGAGTCCATTCGCTTTTATCTTTTTATAAGAGTTTTTGTTCGTGCAGTGGAAGTATGATAAATAATTTCTTTCTTCCTGGAAGGATGATTCATGAATCGAAAGGATCTTTTTTCTTTCCCATTGAGAAATAACACTCTCAACAAACGATAAAAAAAACCCTCAATAATTCTTCGTACAACATTTAGCTAATGAGGTCAAGTACTTCGAATCCTAAACATTCGATAATTCTCCGCGCCAATTGGAAGTATTTGTGGCCGCCGTACGCTTTTTCGTTCACAAACGATTCGGGATGCAGTGGTGATACAACTCCACTCCGGGTATTGTAAGCGTGGTTTGATTTAAAGGAAGCTGATTACAGTGTAGGAGTTAAGTTTCTGAACGGAAAAGAAATGAATTCCTTGGTCTTCATATCGGTTCTTGTAACTTTTGCAGGAGTTTCTTCAGCTGATTGTAAGTACTTTATTTTTGTACGTTGCTTTGTAAATATTTTACAGTTTGCTTTGTTATTTTAATGTATTTTCGTCTTTAGTATAACAATGCTAATGTTTTGATTAAAATACCGTTGACAATTTTAATAATTTGAGCGTTTTATTGCAGTGCTGTTCCAGAGTATGAGTTTGTTGGGTATATTTTTCAATTTGCGGTGAAAATCAAATCGGAAAGAGTATTCGATTATTGCTGTTAGTAAATTATTTTTGCGAAATTAATTGAATATTTCCGGAACAAAATGTGTATTTACTATAATCTGCATATATCGGTTAACTATTTAAGTAATGGTTTCAAATTATATTTAAACCTTGGTGTTTGTCAAATCTAAAGTTAAATTTTTCGGAAATTTTGTTAATAATCCTAACGCGAAAGGGTTTTAATTTTGTCGACTAGTAGCAAATTGTACGATGTTAATGCTATCGATTTGTAACTGGTTATAAATACAGAGTAGCCTACTCTAATCCCATGACAATTTTGTTAGCAATTTCGAATTAAATAATTTCGCAGTGTAAAGAAATATCGTGTTAGATACACAACATAATGCAGTTCGTAAATTTGTTTCAACTTTAATGGTCAACGTTAAGATGTTTAAAGAGGGAAGTCTTGGCATAATATTTTTAGTTTTACTTTTTGTCGTGTTCATCATTTCAACTTTCTGCATATTCTCCCACATTATTTCCGTCCAGTTTCGAGTCGTTTTTCTTCGCTTTCAATTGTCCTATTTTAAAACTTCTATGGGAATTTCGGTCGGTGCGAGGTTTTGTCTGGGCCAGTGGCGAATCCAGGGGAGGGGCTACCGGGCTGCAGCCCCCCCCCCTCAGAGCTAAACCAAGATTCTTGATTTAATTTAAAATCGCAACTGTTTGATCTTAATTTTCATTTTAAAAGAATAGTAATAAAATCGTGAGAACATTGCTTTCTGACTCGACAGGCTAGAAAATTTTCCTACTTTTCTAGTCATTCCACTTGCACTTGTAGCGTTGGCGCGGTCGAAAACATTTTTTGACTAGCTATTTCAATGTCTTTTTTGTTAAATTATCGAAAGTATTGTAGTGTTCTTTAGTATTCTTATTGTCAGAAGAGGAAAGCCTGTAAAGTTAAAGTGTTTTGGTTTATATAAGCCATGAGGTTTGACATTCGTCACTACGATACAAAATTTTTATGACCTCAGCCCCCCCCCAGACCCGAATCCTGGATTCGCCACTAGTCTGGGCTCGTCTTGCATGAGTGCAACGTTTTTGAAATTTGTCCCAGCCATTTTTTTAAACTTGACGAAGTTTTTTTTTTTTTTTGTACAAAGAAAAGTATTTTAAACAGAAGTGCGCTCATTTAGTTGATTGCATACAAAATGTAGAATAGTTAGTTTTTGCCCTGTAATCATTTATAAATGGACGCAGTTTTATCTTATAAGGAACGAACTCGATAAATTGTGTGCAAGTATACTTCTATTTGCGTACAAAATTAGAGATTAGTGCTGCATTTATCCAAAATCTATTATTGTATAATTGGTCTGTAGCATAATTCAGTTTTGCATAATAAGCTCCATGCTCCAAGATAATACGATTAATAGTTCGGTAGGACTATTGACTATCCGGCCTAGCCAAAAAAAAATCTCTGTATTAAAATGAGGAATAATTTACATTACCCAGGCTTTGACATTTTTCAAACTCTCCAGTTTGACTCTTCAATCTTGGGCCAAACTTAGCGCGTTATCATTTATCAATGAACAATAAAATAAGTTTTAATTTATAAAAATCAAGTCCATGTTAAAAAGAAATGAAGTCTATGTTTTACATTAATGTTTTGTTTATTTTAAAAGTGTATGTACTACTACTGTATAGCCAATGTATGTGATTTTATGTTTACTGCTATTTAGACGCTGTACAATTTATCTTCAAATGTGTTCAATATTTTTGTTCTTGGACTCGATTTTTCTATAACTTTTTTAAAGTACAGTATATAATTAATACTTATAAAATATTGTTAATGAGAAGTGCTTTCGTCTGAAAAGGGCGTTTCCGATGCGTGGGGTGGGAAGTGAACAGAACTCCGGCCACATTAGTCCGGTTAGTCGAGTCTGCTGTAGTTGGTTCCGAATTGTGTAACTACGTGCGGTCATGAAGGGATACTAGTCGTGAAGGGATCGTGTGATAAATTAAGCGAGTGATGAATTGCACCGATGCAATTCGAATGAATGACGCTTCAATTTTTCGCCCGATTTCGTGGACTGCGTATGCGTAATATATTTCCAGACACTTTTGATGGTGTAAAGGTTCACACAACTGATTTTTGTGGCCATCCTCCATGGATGGAGAACAGCATTTCTTATATTAACCCTTTTGGAAATTTTACCAAGTTTACCAACCAGTTTTTACGGATGGTTCCAAATCCTTGAACCATGTTGGCTGCGCATTTTTTACTAATGGTCACATCATCAGTTATAAACTACTCTTTTACTTCTGTATTTTCTGCACTCAAGTACATTGATGAGCACGAAATTAGAAAATCCATTTTATACACTGATTCTATGAGTCTTCTGGAATCTTTACGTAGCTCCTCAACTCGTAATCCACTCATTAGACTTCTATAGGCATTTACTTTCAAAAGGGGTTCGGATTCTATTTTCATGGGTTCCCCCCCATGTTGGCATTACCGGAAATGAATTGGCAGACAAATCTGCAAAATCGTCTACAGAATTCTTGACACGACCAATTGTTTATGCCTATGTGCGATGTGCCGTCAATCAGTGGTGCCATTGTCAGTGGCAAGAAAAATGGAGTATGGAAACAAATAACAAGCTCCATGTCATTAAACCGGTTCTCTCGCATTGGGTTACGAAACTTAAAAGATGCTGTTAACTAGACTTCGTATTGGGCATACACGACTGACACATAAATATTTGCTCTTTGCGGAGTCTCCTCCAACATGTAGCCATTGTGGTGACATACTAACTGTCAAACACATCTTAACAGACTGTGTGGCTGTTAATAGACGTCGGTTGAGGTACTTTCGTTCAAGAAGTTTCAACTTGTCATTTTTATTGGGACAAATTCCACATTTTAACCTCTTCATGTACTTGAAGGACATTGGTGTTTTCCATGATATTTAGTTTTCTTATCTTTGATCTGATCTCTTTTAAATGTCTTGTTTTAGTAACTTTGTACTGTCGGTTCATTCATCTCACTTTTTTACTTGGATTTCAACTAACGATTCTTTTAAGCACTTATTTTCTGTACAGATTCTTGGTTTTCGGCGCAGCTTATCCCATTCGAGGATCTTGTGCCAGAGAAAGTAGCATCAAATCAAATCGCCCGATTTCGTGGTGATGCATGATCATGAGACTGAAGTAAAATGATGCAATCCACAGTTCAGTAATGTTTTAAACGAATTCAGATGTGATCCGCTCTTTCCAAATTTAATAACCACTAGTCATTGTTGAAGACAATTTTTACTCGTGATATGATTGTTTTCATATCTCAGCAAATTTTTGTTTCTCTTGCGTGCCATATATCGTCGCTTAAGGTATCTGCCTAGGTACGGTGGCAAATTTTTTGAAAAACCCTGCGACTAAAAATTTTAGTGCATTTTCTGGATGAATATGACTCAGAACAATGAATAATCCAATTCAGGAAATTAAATGAAAATTTAAATTAATTAAAATGGGGTAATTTAGGTAAAATTTGATGGAAAATTACTGCGAAACGCAAAACGCTCTACGTGTAATTCTTCACGGATCTAAATTGTTTTTTTACACAGCATACTTGGAACAGTATTAAAGGCAATGAACTAAAATCTAAGAAATATTTACATTTTCTAAAGTTATAGCTCATCGCACATATTCTTAATCAAAATTTTTGAAAATGCATAGGTATCGATAACAATAAATAGCCAAAAATCAAACTATACATCTTAGATCTAAATCTTGAGTTCATTGCCTTGATTACACTTGACTTAATATGTGTACAAAATTTCAATGAAAAATGTTCATAAGTTTTTCTAAAATCATGTTTTGCGTATTAAAATTTAGATAAAAAATGCATTCTACGAAAAAGGGCTTTTAAAGTTTTTATTTATATTTTACTAAAATAATCCTGAATAGAACTTACTTACAACTAATCAGTGTTATAAAACAGACACAAAAGCATTGAGGACTTTTAGTTCTTTTTTTAAAAAGAAACTTTGGTAAGAAATGCTGGCAAATTCAACATAGCATAAAGTTTCTTCTTCGCAATATTAAAATCATTACCAATATTTATAAATCTAAATACAAATTATGTATTTATTTAACTGCATCTTTCTTGTTTCTTCGAAGAATTAAAATCCTTTGAGAAAGGGAAATTTGTACAATATAAACAGTAGTTGTAGATTAACTCAACATGATGTTTTTCTTCAAATATAGCACATTGTTGTTACATTCTGTGCTAATCAAATACTCAAAATAGTTATCAGCATTTAAATTTCAATAATACTGAATCCAGTTAATTCTTTTTATACACAGTATCTTCTCTTTAATGTTCTTAAAAGGTCAGCAGTTTCTTTTTTTTACTACATGTTAACATTACTTCTGCAAATGTTCCATCAACAGAAGTTAATACTTCCTTGGTTATTGAGAAACGATTACTTTTTTCACTTTCGGCCGATACTTTCCCACACATTTCAATGTGTACAATAGTAATCGAAATAAAAAAAAACAATTGAAAGTTAAACGATATTCAGCGAAAATAACTTTGACAAAACGAGCAAGCGCGCGAACACATGGAATGTAAACATAAACAGAATTCCAGACGAATGTTGTTACCAATCCTTCTTGCATAAAAACAGTTTAGAAACGACATAAAATTGTTGTGGCTCGTTTATAGAGCATATTAGAAAATAATTTTCAGTCCTATCTGTAATTGTTTTGGGCAAAACAGTGACAAAAATGCAACTTCCGGTCTTTTGTGTGACACTTCCGGTTTCGTTTTCGTCTGTTTCGTTTTATAAAAACATCTGTATCTTCGCTTCTATAAATCGGAAAAGTAAAACAAATACAGATTTAGAAAGATAAACGCATGGGCTATGAAATAAAACAATAAAAAAAATTGCGAATTTTTGTCAAACAGCTTTGGAAACCTAGGCAGATACCTTAAGAAACATCACCTATCTCGATTTTTTTTTTTAAATTTCAAAGAGGAAAGAAATACTCGCTTTTTCGCAACCGATAACGAATAATTCTGCATTTTTTTTTAAATATCCGATATAAAGATGAGACCGCATGTTCCAACCAGATGTGGGGAAAAAATCCAGCTTGAAAAACGGATATGCTAAGCACAAATTAAATGCAATACTCTAAATTTCATTCGATACTTCATATTCAGGCGTCATTTTATTACCATGTTTTTATTAAGTCTTTCTTGTCTGTCTGTTCAGTACAAATTTTGCAGTCGATTTTAAACAAACTTCCCGATGAGCTAGAGACTTTAAACATAGCTCAGAACTAGATGACAATGCGATATTAACTCGCTTTCTTGTCTGTCACAAATTATTGGAATTAAAGTATTTGAAATATTGCACATCAATATGTTAAATTTTAATATGCAAATAATAAATTCAATTTTACTAATTTACTTTTTCATTTAAAATTTGAGAAATGTTTTATTTTACTTAAAAGTTAAATGTGTTTTTAAGAAAGTATCTGGCCTGAAATTTGATAGAATATTCGGCCGAATCGCTCTTCGTTACTTCGCTAGTTAATGAGCCGATAGACTAGGTTGCTTTCTCTTGTTAATTATAGTTCTTTTTCATGCATTCTTTCTTGGACATGAGCATAAATGTAGGATATCGACATGAGTTACAGAATCTTGTTGATATGTTAAATGGTGCAAACAAAATTTCCTTTGAATGGACAGATTTATAAAATTACGCACGCTTTGTTTAGTTTAGAAAACTGTTATAATAGTATGATCGTAGGAAACGTTAATAGGCATTTCTAAACAGTCTGAATTGGATATTCGCATGAGACAATTCATATTCTCATGTCCAACAATTCACAAACCTGTTTCAAGAATTTGTTCTGGAAGCTATGAGAAATATTCTTCTATTTACCTGTGACAGCAAATGTGTTCTATCAATGCTAGAAAACTAATTATAATTTTATAAAATATCGGAGAACGGTTAAACTGTATTTTTTATGCTGCATTCTGTTTTGAAAGTAGTCTTGTAAGTTTTACAAAATAGGATGTTTATTTTCTGCCAAAATGAATCTATGTATGTTTCAAATTAAGAATATTCTTCACAAATGTAGTTTGTGCGTAAATAGGCATCTTGAAAGGTTTAATTACGATACTAAGTAAACTGTATCGTCTGTGGGAAAACAAGGGGAATCCTTCATAGAAGAGAACGTTGTCTAACACATTCTAAGTTGCACACTACTTCCGGTTTCTTTCTGTTTATTTGCAATAACGAGCGATTAGTGTTGATATTTTTCGAACTTGATGTTATCTGATCACTTTAAGGTTGTTAAACGGTTCTTTATCTTGAACTTCCGACAACATTAGTAATGGCAATGTAAGTTTAATGTATAAAATGGCGTTTAGATTGTTTCATTTTTTTTTTTTTTCGTAATGGTTTCAGTCAAGTGACCAGATGTCCCGGAATCGCTCCGATTTGGAAGATGTCCCATTTTCTTTCCGATTAAGTATTCATATTAAAATCTTGACTGTTTATTTTGATTCAATTTCTTAAAGAATAGCTTCTGAAGAATTCTCCTTTCCAATATTTACCATACATAGAGGGTTTTAGTGACTACTATTTCCATATCGTAATTCCTTTCAATATTGTTTCCTTCTGAAGGTTCTTTATCGCTAGTATCGAAGGTAAAGTGACCAAACATCTCGAATTATCCTGGAAAAGTCCCAGTTTTCGACTCGCTGTCCAGTTAGTGTCGCAAAGAGTCCGGTTCTAGTTCAGAAAATCTGATACTAATTTAAATATTTTTTTTTGCATTCAACTGCACTCCCGCCACCATTTATATTGTCTGCCAATTTTTTGAATATTTTGATAGAAGTCTCAAATTTCCTTTAAATATCAAGATTTTAATTCAATTTGAAAATTTTGATACCGAAAATAAAAATCATTAAAGAGTTTAGGGAAAATATTTCTAAAAAATGGCTTATAACATGCGAAGTTTCAAAATATTTCGAAGTGTTTTAGTTGGAAGTTCTCAGGCTTAATTGAAAAGCTAAACTCTCGAATCAAAGCGTTAATTCTTTTTTTTACCGAAACCCTGTCTTTTTTAATTGCAGAATAATTCTAAAATCGTGTGACAAACTTTAAGTGTAGGTCAGGCACACAGAAGCAAATCATTTTTACAATAGAAGGTTAAGTCGCAAACTCGAAAGATATTAAATTAAGGAACAGATATTCCAGATAGCACAAATTGAATGGAATACAAATTTATAATGGGAAAACATCGCAGTTGCATAAATACGCCATTACAAAGACTTTCGCAGCATAACAGTTCAATGGCAAGTAGTACGAGTGTCAACAAACCTGTGGACTTAAGCACTTTATTATGTGTTCAAAGGACTTGCCGCCTGAAACTATACACGCTTCGAATGTCACTCGATTAGTTATGTTGTGCTAATGTAAATTTGTATTCCATTTTATGCTAATGACTGACAATGTATTAAAACGTGTGCGATATGATTTTCGATTCAACTTAGGTCGCTTAAATATACGTGGGTTGAAATCTAGAAGTTGGGACACAGCGTAGTTAAAATCGCGCCAGCGCGCCAAGTCGCCAAGCTAAAGATAAGCAAACGTGCATCGGTCACAGTTAAAGGTTAATCGTTTCATGCTGACTCGTTTTGAACCCCATGCGTTTGTGGTTTGTCGTTGCACTTTCTTCCGTTTCAAATGTAGAATTTTAACAGTGCTCCCTGTCCTTGCAACATCTAAAGTAGGAACCGGGCAGATTTTTTAACTCAAAAAAACATCAGCGACTTCGCTTTCAGCAAAGCGGGAATCTAGTAGCTTTGCTTGCTCAATGAATATAATCACAGTAAAGATAGGAGAGGAGAAACAAGATATATCAACGATTAGAAAGAAATATAAAAGCATTTGTCCCTAGTAGCTTCGCTACTACGCTACTAGGGACAAATGATCTGCAAAAAAAGAATAGAAAAGAGTTAATAGACTTACTATATGCTCTTTTTTATCTTTGTTTGGGGGTGGAAACGCTCTGGATATTGCTCCGAAGGACCGCTGAACTTTTTCAGCGATGCGATAATTGTTTTGTCTCCTCCAGATGTACTCAACCGTATATGCATCGAATTCCCCGGCGATGTGATTAGTGCCGTGCAAAGATCTTTTCAAAGCACTCCAGGTTCCCTCGATGGCATTGGTATGCGCTCCTGTATCCGAGTCAACAAATGTCACACTATGGCTGACCGTCAAATGTTTAAAACCCTCATCAGAGAGGCAACTATATGACGACCAACAGTCTGACATTATAGTAGTACCCGGAAGAATTCTTCTTTTAATCGCCTCTAGCAAAACATCCGCACTCCTTTCATCCACAACTTCAAAGAAACATTCATTCGAATACCTTAATACACCAAAGACCCATTTTTCCTTCCACACACCTTCCTCTATTGTATTTCCGCTTTCCAAATTTACTTTCATCGATTTCTGCTATCTTTCCAACCCCACCAATCTTGCATCAAAGGCCAAACATTCATCTTCACACACTTCCCTACAAAAATTCATCCAGTCTGTAACCGTCTGACTAGCAAGATCCAAATCATTCATTATACTCTGTTTCGTCATTCTATTCACCCACATGCGTCACACACAGAATCACACCCAAACTCAAATGGCTGTCCTGAAACCCTTTCGCACGGCTCTCTTAATCCGATGTGCATTCGCTCCTCTCTTTCGACAAGACCGCACTTTCCCAACTTTCGTTCCATCGCGATCAACCAATCTCATTCTCTCGCCACACACGGGACATTCATACCATTCAGCAAGCAAACCATTGTCCATACAGAATTTGAAACAAGCATTCTCACCTAATTTCATCAGTTCATAGAAGAAAAAAATATTCCACTCGCCTTTCATCCATTCAGCTGGGCTATAATATTTTTGTCCATCCCATTCACCAGACATCCATTCTTGTACATTCATCGACATACCTAACCACCGAAGGAACCTTAAAAAGAATAACAAGTCCGCCACCCAGGCGAAGACGGCATTCCAAATGATAAATTCCCGAATATCAGCAAGCTAGTTCAAGAATTCCATGCAAACGATTTTTATTAATTTCATGTGGCAATAAAAATAATTCTTTTGTGATCCGAAAACGATAAAATAACTAAATGAATAAAAACTAGAATTATAAAGTTCCTTAAAGTCATTTTTAACTATTACAAAATATCTTAATAAAAGATTTTATAATGAAAATATTTATAACATGTTTAAATAATAAGTTTTTAAAAATTCCGCGTACTCTGTACACAACTGAACAACGCGAAACAGATCAAATAACTAAATCAATAAAAAATTAGACATATAAATTTCTTGAAAGTCATTTTTAATTATTTGAAAATATCTTAAAGATTTTATTTAATTAAACATGTATTAAATATTTTTTATTATAAGCTTTTTCAAAATCAGCGTAGTATGTACACAACAACGCGAAACACTAGCTGTGACGTCGGCGATCTTGCCGATGGAACTATTGCGCTTGATTCCACGGGTAACCATATTGGCGACAAAAGCGCGTGTGTCCCAACTTCTAGATGCCAACCTATACATGAAGGCCAGAAAAAGTTGAAATCGTAATTTTTCCTGCCAATTCCAGGACGTCTTAATACTTAACCGATACTTCACGCATTCCTACGCATAATGGAAGTTAATAATAATCAAAATTATAAAATACTAATTTGTCGTTATCCAGAAAAGAGCGATTTTGTTTTTAAATTGGGATGTTTACTGAAAATAATTCTTGAGATTTTAAATTTGTATTTCTTGTTTAGAATTTTAAATTAATGTGTAGCAATTATTTGTCCCTTTTTTTTACTTCTTTTCCGGCTGGAATAAAGTCAAAATTCGGAACTGATCTGGCTAATCTGATCATTTAATTTTGTTTCGCTTGTGTTCCGTTGAACGCAATCTCACCTCGTTACAGTGAAAACTTTGCAATATTATCTATTAGACAAGTCTTGTGTTTTGAAGACGAAATTAAAACTCGCAACGGTAAATTCTGTCGATTTCCACGCCACTTGAATGCGGACGGAGATAAGGATTCGTCTGCTCAGCGCTTGCTTTGTGTTTTGCAAGGACGTTTCCTCGTTTCAGATAGCAGGAAGTCGCGCTGCTTAATTGTCATCATCAAAATAACATCGGTACTTGTTGGGAAAAAAGAAGCATTGTATCCAAGCAGACGTTCGATCTTGGCTTTATTCGGTTATGAAATGATTTCTGATGAGCCAAACCAAATGATTCAAATATTTTGATATTTGAGATGGATTCCAATTCACTTTTGAACACGGCCTGCTTGAAGTGAATTGTTGGATTTGCAACCTGTTTGTATTATTGATATGCTTATTTTTAAAAATGACATTTTTATTTTTGTATGAACGGAATGCATCTTCACTTTTGTTTAAATAAGTAGTTTTTCAAATTTTGGGATGGTTTTTCATCTTCAGGTGACAACCCTCTCAATAACTGTTGAAAAATAATTTGCTCATTTCTGTAATATATGCTTTTGGTATCAGACGTTTGTTTACTGAAATAAAAGCGGAATAAATTTCCCTGAATCCTTTTCAATTTCTGTGCCTCAAGAGTCGCTCTTTTTCTCGGCCGAGTTTGCTTCATTGCTTTCATGTCTTCTGACATTTTGCATGAAATCGAAAACGATTTTCAGCATAAAATCAAATAGAATTTATCTGTAAATTCCAGTTTGCTGAAAAGCGCTAGAGAATTCAAATAACTTTTTTGTGAACTTGTTTTGAATTCCAAACGATAGCAACATTTTCGTCTGTTCGGTGATAAAATGGAGCATCTTAAACTTGAGTTTTATTTATTTAAATTTCACTTATAAATTCGTTAACAATTAATTGGTTATGTTTCACCGCAGCGTATTCTATTTCCGGATCTTGCGCCAGAAAAACCCAATCGTTGATTATATCCAAATTATTTTGAAATTCACTTAAATGTTTACCTCGCTTTCTTACACTGTTCTCTTGATGGACGCCCTGTGGTGAATTAAAGCCAATTACACCTCAACTTGACTGCGTTGAACTACGGATGTAACGAATATTCGTTATTCTGCCTCTTCTGTTCTTTTGCCGAATACTAAACAGACATTCGGCCGATTAAATTAAAGGTGATAATTTTCAATGTCCTTTTAACCCCTTCAGACCTGGTGTCCGGTATACCGGACATCAACTTTGAACTGCTCCTATTAATTCAATAATTGACGAAACTACCTGCTGTTTTTTTTTTAAATTTGATTCTCGATTTTCTTACAAAAATTCTTGCAATAATTATATTGATTTTTTCTGAGAAAATCATCGTCCTTCCCAAAATGGAGCTCGGTGGTGAATTTTTTTTCTCGAGTAATTTCCTTTTTTTTTTTTTAAATCCTCTTTTACCATTTAAAAGGCTTCTACAATATTTTATTACTCTTTGACAACTATTTTAAAGTGAGATTTGTGTGATTTTGTATCTTTTTTTTTAGTTGAAATATCCGGTACTGTCCGGATGCCGGACATGGGTTAACTTTAATTTTTCATCTACAGGCTTGAAATTTTATTTGCTTTAATCTTTGTAGTAGTAAAAAAAAGTACGCCAAAGGAGAAAATTCTAACTCCATTATTTCTTAATTCCGACTGAATTGGTTAAATATGTAATAAAGATTATTGCAGAATTGCATTTCAGTACATTTATTACCAAAAAAATATCCTTACCGTTATCCAATTTGAAGTTGCATTGTACATAAGTTTATTAACACGTTCGCGGACACCTGGCTTATGTTATGTGCTTTGTTATTTGCCTGGGACGTCTGAGCTGCTTGAATAGCATTTTGGTTACACAAATGTACAGCTTGCGCCGCTTGGCGTTTTATGTTGTCGCGAATTTGGACGCGCTTTGTCCCAGCAAGTAGAGCGGAATGTGCCGCTTTGCACACGAACGTGTTGAATAATGTTGCGTATCATTTATCAGCGTTAACTCTGGAATTGTAATACGAGGACAGTTAATTGCTAGGCATTTTCAGGAAGGAGGTTGTTGCGTTTGTACATACTGTTACAAACATGGAAAGTTACTTCCCAGCAATGCGAGTCTTATGGTTGGGAAGAGGGTTTTACAAGGTTAAGTATGGAGTGACCTTAGTGATTGTTATGGCACCCCTGACCTTGAAGACGAACTTGGCGACCATTTTGGCGATTTGGCGACAAATAGAAGATTCCCGAAAATGCAATCCTTTTCTCGATATTTCTACTAGGAAAGGGAATACAAGAGAGAACTCCATGTGACGTCACGGCCTGTCGGAGAGAATATTTAAGGACGGCGCTCGGATGAGAGGAGTAGACAATCCGACCGACTGGAATCGCCTTGGAGCGCGAACGTCTTTGGAGTTCTACCCGCAGTGTTAGCTAGGAAGCTAGTGAGCTGAGGGGTATTGAAAGTGCAGTTATTGTCGTCACTAGTTATTTGCTGACTGTTGGTGCTGTTAGATAACAAAGTGCCGAGCTGTTATTACCTGTGAATTGTTGTCTGTTTACATTGGTGATCTGTGCAAGAACTGTTTCCTGTACCTGTGTTACGTGTTTTCCCGCATATTTGTAAATAAACCTTCATTCTCCATTATCCTGCGTGTTGGACTGTCTACACCATACACCCACAGGAAGACTTTTTGCAACAATACCACGAGCTTCAGAAAATAAACGCTCACTCTATACTGTGCTTCCAGGAGCTGAAAGATATTTTCTTGCTAAATTTGCAAGTCTTGGAAATTTTTCCCAAATTTTTTTTACCTCCAGTTCAGTGAACATTCAGGCCTAGATATCGGAAATCCTTTATCAAAAGAGGAATTTTCTTCTGATAGTTTTAAATAATCCACTGAATTTTCATCTGTTTGCATTGTCATGTTCTGCGGTGCTGCCTTTTTTCATTTCTGTTTAGAAAATACAAAATGGAGCTTCTCATTACTGGAATTATTATTGGAAAATTGAGGTTTTTAAAACATTTCAAAAAATGCATCAAGGACTAAATAATAAAAATCCATTTTTTTTTTCATTCAAAATTTGAGAAGCATTTTATTTAGAATCAAAAGTGAAATGTTTTTGAAAAGTTGACATGGCGGTCTGAAATTTGGCCAAATATTCGGTTATTCTGTCAAATCCCTATTCGTCACATCCCTATGTAGAACCCACAGCAATAATAAAGGGCGTCATGTTAATTGCATGTTCCTTTTGGCGTTACAATATAAAACTCTAAAACTTTTTCATACATATCTTTGGCTTAAAATATCGAATGTTATTCCACTGGATATTGCGTACTGGTATTTGAAAGTGGTATTGCGTTATACTAAAAATGGAAGGTTGAAGAAAAACTTCGGAATCGAATGCAAGAGTTATAGGCAAAATAATGGGAAACAATGCAAATACAAGTTAAACATTTTTAAAACATTTATTGAAGTAATATTGCGTCTCTCTTTGAAGAAGAGGGAAATTTTTATTATCCATAGTCTATTTGGTGAATATTTATTTAGGTTTCGTGTCGCACCTTCGCCATATTGCATCTGCGGCGATCATGGATCAAATATGCAACGAATTATTTTTTGACATCATGGCTTGCAGTGGCGGACTGGGTCTGAAAAGAGTGGTTGCCATGAGACAATGGGGGGCCTTATCACATCTACGTTAATATATTTTTTGATATTATTTATTGCAAATATAATAAATTAAAATCAATAAGTTAATATAATCTATTCCTAACCTAAAACTCTATTATATATATTACTAAATACTGTATACAAGTATTATTGAAAGTAATCAATAGCAAATATAAATGTAATTTTATGATTAAATATTAAATAATTTTGGTGGTTGTATAGCATACTGTAATTTTGGAACTATATTGTTACATTGAGAATATTTTAACCAACCTGAAAATAAAGGGCAAACTATTTACCAATTTAAATTTTTTTAAAAAAAGAATAATTCTAACTGTCAAAGATTAACAACTCAAATGTACAGAAATGTATTACATTTGGTCCACTTCATTAATGGCAACTCGGGAAACATTTGAGTTCACTAGATGACTGTGCAAATCTGTTAATAAGTACTCTATATCCAAATCATCTAGAAATTCCTTTCCATAGCAACTTACAGGAATTCCAAATTCTCCTCGGACAATGAATTTCTTAATATGGTCTTTAAGATCTTCAGTCGACACATATCCTGGGGGCCCGAATTGTCTTGTGTTAAGGGGGGTCCACTTGTCATCGGGTAACCTGGCCAGTCCGCAACTGATGGCTTGTGACACTTCTTTTTTACGAGCGCGATTTTTGTCACCCGGGTTAGAGCGCCCTGGCACTGCTAATTATGCGACTGCACCATTGCTGCCAATCCTATTTATATATTTTAAATCTTTAAGATTATACTTCGTTGGCATGAAAATCGGGGATGTAACGAATATTCGAACCTTTTGCCGAATATTCGGCTGGCCAAATAATAAACAGATATTCGGCCAAATATATTCAGAGTAATTTTTTTAAATGTGCTTTTAAATACACATCTAACAAAGAATATTGCTGAATTGCATTTCACATTTACCAAGTTTTAAGTTGCATAGTGCATAGGTGTACGGCAAGTTACATATAATTTATCATTGCAAAGCCTGAAATTATGGCAAGAAAAATAATCTTTCAGCATTTTCAGGATGAAGTCTGTTCCGTTTGGTTTCCTACTTGTTTAATTCCGACTAGGAATGTAACAAATATTCAGTAGACTTATCCGGTCCTTTTGCGAATATTCAGTCTATCCAAATGCTAAACAAGTATTCGGCAGAATAAATTCAGGATCAAATGTTTTTAAAAAATGTTGTTTTAAATCTATAATACGTGAAGAAAAAAACTTTGTACCCCCCTTTTGAAGCACATTGCGCGCACGGAGGAGTGTGAGATTTGCAATAGTTAAAGTTCATATGGAGAAAGGAGTGCAGAAAGAGAATTTATTTACAATATGTGTTACAAATACATTAAGGTACTTAAATATAAACGAAAAGCACTTTTTATGAATAATTACCAGTTTAGTAACTATTTTCAGCTATATCTCAAAACTATTTTGAAGTACAAGAAATATTTTGGAGCACAACACAGATAACTGTCATAAAAATGTACTCCTGCAAGGATTTATGTATATTTAGAATATGATTTTGTCTATGGCTGTTAGCGTAAGGCAAATATTTTAGTCATTTTTCTTCAAATTTCTCAGTTTTTAAAAAAAATATTTTGAAAGCCTAATTTTACAATATTTTCATAGTTTTAAAACATATGCTGTTGAAAAATAACACTAAAAATGTTATTTTTCAAAAAAATGTCGGATACATTAATTTAATTAAAACATTCATTGTTTGCGTTCACACACTAAAAAATTAGCGAAGTAAATGCGGAGTGGATGATTTGTAATTGATTTTATCCCCCCGCAGGGAAATCCACTCCAAGAGGGAGTTTATTTAGATAATGTATTTTAAAAAACTCTTCGGAGTGAAATCCAAAATGCGGATGATTTAAATCTGTCAATGTCAAACGCATATTAGTCTGTGGTCAAACAGTCGCACAGAGTAGAGATTGTGTCCAAGGAATTTATATATAGTGTGTATTACTAATACATTAAATTAAATAAAACATTCATTGTTTACGTTCATACTGAATGTCAAATACATAAGTCTGTGGTCAACAGTCGGACAATTATTTTTTTAATCGCTCGTTTTTTTTGTTTCAATAAAAAAAGACATAAAAATACGAAGCACGTATTCTCTATTTTTTGTATTAATTTTTTATATAATTTGAAAAAAATGGTCAAATTAACTGTGTAGCCTTGGCGAAACCTGGCCAGTATAGCAATAAAAAAAAAACCCAAGGAAATGTCAAAAAACGCGTTTTTGTTTTTTAAATACGACTTGGCCAAGCTATACCTCCATTTCTCCCATCTTTCGTGTTTTTCAAATAATTCGAAAATTAATGCATAATGACGTATGTGCACACGCTCACTGCTGACGAAATGGAACAAAATTCAAAAAAATGATACGCAATGATTACAGAGGTATACTCTTTGACAAAAGAACCTCAATAACGTTCAAACTTAAAAATTTAATGATTTACGGTCGAATTTCGATCGCTGGGCGACCTCTAATATATATAACTAGCTGAACCCGGCAATGCTTTGCTATTGCTAGATTTGAGAATATATATAGATTAAATGAACACAACTGAAAGTTTATCAATTATTGTATTTATTTAAAATTGTATATAAAATGCAATGTTCGCGCTTGTTTTGGTGTGTGTATCGAGTTTACTTGATCACTTGAATTTCCATTGAAATAAATATATTTGCAAACATTTGTGGTCAGCATCCGTAAATGGTAACAAAAAGCCTGCCGTATTATATATTTGTCCTTGAATCTTGAATGTTGGCATGCGATTCTCTGTTCTTGTATTCGTTCCACCGAACGAAGTCATTTGAAAGCATGTGTTATAATTTCGTATGTTATTCAAAAAAATACTTTATTCATACTTTCAACAACCACAACTGGATGCAAGCTATATTCAATTTCTGAATTATACTGAAATGCAATACGATCGAGTTTTACCAATTGATTCATTTGGATGCTTAATCCATTATTGCCACGTTTTTCATTTCACTCGCTATCTGACAAAGATTACCTTAATTCCCTAATTCTTAACTCTACTTGCTTCATTTCGTGCTTCGTGTTGCTGTGATGATTCAGTGGCATGTGACGTATGTAATCTATTTCCTTCATGTCATTGTTCTGTTTCATTTTGCCTTTCTTCCCGTTTTCTCTTGGCTGCATTTGTACGACAACCAATATTTTGTCGTTTTGGCGGCATTCTTATCAACAGCGAATGCACAAATAGGTCTAAAATCTCGCCTCGGTTCAGGGTTGCCGTAGCAAAACAAAGCCAAACCGTCTTTAAAAAAGGCCAAATTTGAAAATTTGATTAAAATACTCATTTCCCCCTGATTTGTTATAAGAAAATGATTATCCTTGATGAAAAGCAATCCCATTAGAATGACATATGTATAATACTTTTTTTATTAAAATTAAATGTAAGTGAAACTTTAAATCTACATATGCAGCTTTGCAAATAAAAGAAATTCCATTCTTGCCGGTGCAGAATGAAATGATCGAGCGAAATATATCGAATCCTGTTAACAACGTTCTATAATGTTTTTAAATGCGATTACAATAAATTAAAAGTTCTTTCATACTCGTAGTAAATGACTAACGGTAAAAAAATCCCTCGATATTGTGACAAAATCGACTTGTGAATGCAGTCCAATAAGCAGGATTTAAAAAAAAGTAAAGCCTTTTATTTTACAAATATTCTTGGCAAAGAAACGTAGCACAAGTATTTAAACAGCACTTGTAAGAATTCACAACAGAGATTACCGTTAAATCTCAACACAGCGCTCAAAGGCTTCTTGTTAGCTCACCAGCTTGCTTGTTGATCAAAATTCAACTAACTCTTCTTGGCTTGAGAGCTTGCTTTTATACTTTTTCAACAGGAAGTGACTTCATTACGTAGGAAGTGACGTAATCTCCAGAAAGTTCATGAAGCCGGAAGAAATAAGTTGAAAGTTCGAGGTCCTTCTAGAAAATTCCTTTTTTCGCCAAAGTCACCAGCTTTGCCACCAAGTTTGTGGCCAAGATTAGCATCTCGGGGAAACGACTTTATAGCTTTGTAACAATATAAAAAAAACTGATTTCAAACTCGTAATAGATGGCTGAGTTTCCAAAACGTGATAAAAAAAAAAAATATAAAAAATGCACTGCTCTTAGTTTCGATGTTATTTAAATAGTTGTCACCCAAATCCAATATGCTGCGTCATTCTAAATATTGTTTCTAAAAGATTTTTTTTTCTATCCCTTAGATTTGACATTTAAATGTTTGTTAAATTG
The DNA here is from genome assembly GCA_013235015.1 of Araneus ventricosus. Taxonomy (NCBI): domain Eukaryota; kingdom Metazoa; phylum Arthropoda; class Arachnida; order Araneae; family Araneidae; genus Araneus; species Araneus ventricosus. The sequence continues at coordinate 375,680 of BGPR01000735.1, read as the reverse complement.
CAGAATAAAGGTATTTTAAACAATTCCGAAATTGCAAACATAAAAGCTTTTTCTTACTTTTTTAAAAAAATCTGTAATGTAATGTCTTTCCATTCCTCTCTCTTTTTAAAAAGAAAGAATATTTTGCGTGGAAGTTTTCGCATAAGAATTCGATCATGAAAGGAAAAATAAAGTCAAAAGGCCAATATGGCAACCCTGCATCTGGAAGAAAAGACCGACCGACGCCGAAAAACAACCCTGTTTACATAAAGCAACTCTGCGCCTGCATTAGGAAGAAGTTGCGCCAATCGTTTTTTCGACCATCGTCAACGTTATTCAAACATTAAAATATTGTTAGGCCCCCAACTTTCTTTCTAATGGTCAGATCGACGATTTCAATAGCTTTAAACCTTCCCCGGACAACGCGGATCATTGTGCAAACAACCGCGCGTAAATCGTCTAGTAGTTTTTAAGTCTATAAGACGCATACATATGAACATTGCCTTTTATATATGTGGGTGTGATGGTTTGAAATGATACCAATCGCCCCACTTGAATTAACACAACTATTTATTAATGTAGCGACAGAAAAGAGATGATGATGCTGAATTTACAGGTCTGGTGGCGAATCAGAAATGGTATCCAGTGTCGGAGAATTCACTTCGCCAGCGTGTCGAATCTCTGTACTCGGACAATCTCGCTTGCGACCGCCTACACGCAGTCAGTTGCTAGACATTGTTAGATCCGGATTCTCCCCTTCGCGGGAGCTAAAGACAGTTGCAGTCTCCTACTCGAGAATTCACCTTTACTCCTCGGATCTCCTCTCTCGTCTGCCCCCTGACTCTGTTGTATAGAGTTTTCTTGGATACGGAATTTATCAAAATTAATTAAGCTCTGATATGGTTATTATATTCTGGTTGTTAAATTTTTCTAACTATTAATGGTATTCAAATGCTTTAAAAAAAAAAACCAAATTAAAGGCGAAAATAAAAGATAAAGTGTTTTTCCTTTCTCAACTTCAAGTTGGAGGTCTTCTGGAGTGGGTCATTCACCCTTCCAACGTGGGTGTTTCTTCCCCCCCCCCGACAGGGCAGTAAAGGGAAGGCTTGCTATCTGCGTAGTGGGACCCCCTTGGGATCGGTTTTCTGGAATGTGTTTGTCGTTGGTTTTTAGGGTTGCAATATAAATTGCAACACACAACACATAGATTGGCAAAAATTTTGGTTTTTGCGCCGCCAAAGAGGGGTGTTTTTAACAAAATAGGACCTTGGGGCAGACAGAGAGGTTTTAGGCTCCGAAAAGAGAGGAGGAGAGCTGAGAAAGGAGGAGGGCTGGTTCCGGCCGCCGGGCCATTTGGGCCTTTGCGACAAAAATCCGGTCGTGAGAAAATTTTGGGGAGCTTTTGACCGAGCAATCCATCCACGACTTGATTATTTGCTCTTCATATGGTCACCTGACCTGGATTATTTGCTCTTCATATGGTCACCTGACATGGTTTATTTGCTCTTCATATGGTCACTTGACTAGACGGTTCATGCTCGGAAGGATTGACAAATGAGTGACTATGGCGACGATGCAGACGGTTTACATAGAGGAATTATTTGCATGGCTTCAGATATTGAGGCAACTATGTGTTGTGAACAAAAGAATCCCTCAGTCTAACCAAAGAGAGCCGGACCTAAATGCAGCCACCCCGCATGATGTCTTCACTACTGTCCAGATAAGTTCAGTTTATCCTTACAATGAATGCTTTCCTGAGTTCATAATGCTCAAGACTCTGTCCGTAAATCTCATGATTTCTAAATTTTGAGTTAAAATCTAAAGTTTATAATAAAATAATAGAGATTAAGACAAAAGCTCTTGAAAAATTATATATTAATCCTGATGCATGTTGAAATGCCTAGCATAATTTTTGAGAGAGTAAAGTATGTTATTGCAATTGCAAAATATTTTATATCTGATGTCAGTGTATTGGAGCTAATATCAGTTTCCTTTTTGGAATGAGAAGCATTATATAATAAATCTAATCATCATTTACTAAATATCTTATGAGTAAGTGTAACGGAGATCACTGAGTTATTAAGTTGTGTAAGCCTAGAGATAAAAAATAATTTTCTCCCTCTCCCTTTCAATTCATTTGAGAAAATAAGCATTGATAGAACAGAACGTATTGTTAATGTAAATCTTAAGTAATTGAAATGCATGTGACATGAAATTAATAGGGGATTAATTTAATAATGACTGATGTGTGTAAAAAACTTCTTAAAATATCTTTACTTTATAATGAGATAATTGAGATGTGAAAACAACATTTATATATGTATAATATATATGTATTTAATTACTTTTAAAAGTCTGATTACTTTTGTTACATGACGTGTATGTTCTAAGTAGTAAAAAAAAAAAAAAAAAAAAGATTGTTGATAGGCACAAAGTCTAGTAATGAAATTTTAAGGATAGGATAAATAATAATAAATTAAGATTAATGGTTGGTGGCCACTATTTAAAATTTATTTTATATAAGTTTAATTTCTATGAAACTAACTGAATGTTGAACATGCTGTAGTAATCAATTTCATTTTGAATGCGATTGAGGTGTCTTTGATAAACGCTGGGTCGACCCTAAGCTAACTGAGTACATGAACATTTAATTATTTTCTTATTATTGTGTTTTATTCCATTTGGTATTAGTGTTTGTATTTTGATATATATGTGAAGTATTGAAGTTTTATGTTTGTAATTTGATATTTTGTGGAATAATTAACCTTGTTTATAAGACAAAATTGAGTTAAGAGAATTTTGGTTGTAAGATAGTAGGGCAATTTTGATTGTTTAACTATAATTTTGATTTTTTAATAAATATGTTAGTTAAAGGCAATCTGGTCTCCGATTTTAATTCACCACCTTAATGACAATGATGGAGGCAGCTATTTGGAATGTTCCTGGGTTAACTTATAAAATATAACATCTAAAATTTTTATAAATTAAGACACAACGCAAAATCTTAAGATCTTTATGAATTGTTTTGGTGATTATTTTAAGGATAAATTAAGAACTGAAATTAAATCGTAGATATGCTAATTTGTGGCTAGAGATAAATTAGGTATTTATATTATCAAATGCTATTATACTTGCCTTGCACATGTAAATGTGATTTAAGATCTACGATGCTATGAATCTAAAGGTAAGTGAATTGAGTAAATGGAGTTTTGTTATTTTGAGTTATCTGAATGCTGAGAGTAAGAAGGTATAATTAGTAGAAAAATTTAAAGGTTTATATTTTTGTACTGATTTAAAAGTTCATAATTGCACTTCTTATAATCATAAATTATAACTTCTAATAATAATAATTTTTTATAAAAAGACTATTTAAAATAAATTAAATTATAAAATCTTTACGACAACTCTGAGTGACATAGAGCCGTTACAATTTGAGAGTCTCTGCGCCATCTGGCGGTGACGGGCACAAATCCCACTTATATATAAAGAATATTGCATAATTACATTCTGGTTCCTTGATTATAAAAATAAATTTAACTTTTATTCAATTTATAATTGCATGGTACATAAGTGTATTTAATAATGTTGCATATCATTTATAGAAATTTGATCCATTTAAGAAATTTTAAAATATTAACATTTCCTAAATATACAAATAATAAATGAAATTGATTTTTTTTAATCTTAAATTTTTTTCGTTTTAAAATTTGCGAAATATTTCATTTACAATCAAAAGTGAAGTTTTTTTTTTTTAAATTTGGTATTCTGCCTGAAATTTTGCCGAATATTCGGCCAAATCATTATTCAGAACCCATCCCTAATAAGAATAGGTTAATCTGGTTAGAATAAAGGATCTAAGAATTCGAGGACTTCGTCATTAATGCATTACAAGAAAATTAACAAAAACCTACTAGTTTGCAGGCATTGAGAATTTTTCTAAAGTATTTACAGGATTTCTAATGGAAAAGGGAACTCTGATGGAATAATGCAATGAAGGGATTTGTTAAATATTTATGAACAATATCTATGCAATCTCTCATTGTTACACGAGAACAGTTTTGAGACTGTAAAGGTGAAATTTGAATAATTGCGAGACCGTTGAATTGTGAAATACTGTTCACAAAGTAACTATTTATTATGTCATATGTACAGTTTAGATACGTTTATAACTTATCGTGAACAGGACTAGATTTCCCATAGGGCGGAGATGCCATGTATACAGAATCGATATTTGCAAATTTTTCGGTATTTATTGGAACAAATTTAGATCCCTATGTGTTATATAAATTGAGTGGCACCTTCATGTTGTCCACTTCAACTGCTTGCGTTGTCCAACTAGGTCGGTATAGAAATGCATTTGCTATTTCTTTATTACAGACTCGGCGTAACCACGTGTCAGCGTAAAACTTGTATATTTCTCGTTACAATAGTGGCTCCAAATGACGCGCATTTTACCCGACTTCTGCATATTTACTGATAGTAGGTGCGTAAAATACATCGTTACATTATATAATGTTCGATGTATTTCCACTATAAAGGAACATTGTATACGTTATGTAATGTTCCTTTTCTAAACTTTATGTATAGTTTATCCAGGGTCATAAGCGGAAAATCTCGGAATAGGTTTCTTCGTATTAAAAAGCACTTTGGGCCATTCAGCTCAAAGGGGGTGGAAAGTTCTCTACCCCCATAACTCTCTTGCTCTTGAAGGTATAAAGTGGATTCAAAATTGTGCGAATGATTGTCTCATCATAACGAAGGAGTTTTGTGCTTTAGTCTTTGAATCTACCATCTCTTTGACCAGAGGTTCCCAACCTGTCTACCCCTGGGGGTATGCGAAAGACTAGGTAGGGGTACGCGAAATCAAAGTTGATAATGGCGGAAACAAAAAAAAAAGAATTTTGTTTTCCCAAGTGAATACTTGCTATTTAGTAACTATACCACTTGAATAGTTGATTATAACAAAGTGTCATTTTTAGCTGTCTTTATAAGTTAATGCGAAATTATTACAATACTGGTTTCATTCGTTTTGGCGTTGAGCTAATACTATACTTTCTTGATAAGACTTTAGTACATAGACGGATGTGTTGGGGTTGTGGATATGACAGTAGGAGTACGCGAAAATAAAAAGATTAATGAAGGGGTACGCGAGGGGGGAACTCCTGTCTTGGACGTTAGGGATGAGTACCCTCCCCCCAAATAACATCACTATATGCATTTAAGTTTGTTCTTATCTCGTCGAAGTTATTGTTATCTCGTCGAAATTACGACGCCCTATGTGCTCAACCTTTGTGTGCATTAATTCGGTTAATCATATTGTGTAATTTTTAATTCTTAAAGAGAGAATCTTATTCATGGGTCTGTTTTAAACGTGGACAACTTGGTAGGAGAAAATTCTCATCGTAACTTATTTTATTTTATTTTTTAGCAGTTTTTTTTTTAACACATCGTCGTTGTCCAAGAAGGTTTTAATCTGTTTTTTCAATGTGTTTCGTGCTTTTACAAATTAACCGAATTTTTATCTTTGATATAAAAGAATTTTACCCGCCAAAAACATGCCAGGAATTCGCCATCGGTTTGGCGAAACACGTCTTCGATTGGACCTTGTGCCATAAAACTCGAAAATCACCCTACATTACCAAGTTGCTGCAATTAAGGATTGTAAGCATTTTATTAACCTTCATCTAGACCAGTGTTTCCCAACGTGGCCCATTCCGCACAGGGGGGCTACTTGATTACCAAGGGGGAATTCGCAAATGGGCCCGTCCGGAGTTTAAAAGTAACTTGCTAAATCACAGTAGATTGTTACTACTGCATTTGGTATATCAATAGTGTTTTACCGAATTCCCCGTATAATCTGAATTTGCTGAAATACGAACACGGGCAAGTTCCAATTAGTCCCGAGTTTCAGTTCTCCATTTATATATTTTGGAAAATTTACTAGCGGCGTTTCTCAACAGTTTCCAAGCAATTTCTTCCTAACGCCTATCATTTAATTTCCTACAGTGAACAATTCAATTTTTAAATATTAAAAATTATGTTATATGGGGGCATAAGAATTTTAGAAAGATTTAGGTGGGGCATGGCACAACACCTGTCTAGACGGAAAGATTTTGCCTTCGCCTTCTAGTTGACCGACAGGAATATTTTTGTCCCGCAGACGCTTTTCATTCTTTCGACTGCACGATTTCTTTGATTCAACTGTTTCGTAAAAGGGAAGGATATTTAATTCGACTGTGAGTTACGAGGGCTGGATGTTCATCGACCACCCGAACGGCAGGAGGCGTCTTCCGGGTCTCAATTGGCCAGCTGAGATGGATTTCAGGAAGTACCCAAGGCCGGACGGCTTGCATCCGACGGGCGAAAGTGCCTCGTGTTGTCCAACGCCCGGATTGACGGAAGGAAAGTTTCGGTTCGCTTTCTGGGAAATCGGGATTGTGAAGCAATTTAACGACAATATCTGCCTTAAACCAAAACTAGTCCCCATACATTCATTTCCATTTGTTTGTCTGTGTATCGGAAAAATCCCTTACTATCATTTCATTTTTTGCTTATTAGTCACTAGCAGTACGCGCACGGCGTTGCCCGTGGAATCAGGACTTCAAAATAAAAAAAAAGCCCACATTCAATTACATAAATGAAAGTTTTAAAAACGAAATCAAAACAGAAATATATTGAGTTCGTCCGCTTCTTTTTCCTCTCGACAGAGTACCGTTAATCCAAAACAATGTTAAAAAATTACAATGTGATATTTATTGCACCGCAAGCAAAGTATCAAAGGCAAAGAATTAAGTTAAGACACGCTTAGAAATACTAATCGAAGTCATCGAGTAAATAAATCGTCTCCTCGTAGAGCGCGAAGGTAATGACGTCACTTGCCGCGAAAAAGGAAGGTTACATAACCAGCCAATGAAAGTGCAACAATGCAATCGGGGAATCTCGGGTGGTCCCGTTGGGAACGATCGCTAGCAAAAACATTTTGTACTTTTCAGGGAAAAATTAATTTAAAAAAAAACGGGAAAAGGTATTGTAACGGTTCTTGTTTTAATTCCGACAGAAACGTTCCAGTTATAAGTTGAAAAATATTGAAAATGATAGCGTTATTAGAAAGGCGGATGCGAGAATTTCAAGAAATCCGAATCAAAAAGGACCATAAAAGTGACTATTTTTCAAATTTTTTTCAAAATTCAGTAAATTGCGTTACAAATTCAAAACTAACTTCATTAGAACGGAAATCGCGTGCTCTTTCCGATGGTGTATCTATTTTTGTCGTACAGTTATCCGAAACAAAGCTATTGAGAAATTAGTGCGAAAAATTACCCAAAACAACACAAAACATTAAATAAAGTTTTCTGGATTAAATTTTAAAATTTCGGCTTCGAGGTGCCTTGACTCACCATTAAGGCCTACCTGTGTGCCAAATTTCAAGGCTGTTAAGTGCGATAGATTCGTCTGGACATCGCAGACAAACACGCACACAAACATTGCCTTTTATAAGTATAGATAACTGGTACATATTCGCGCCCATCATCATTCCCCAAGCGTAGTCTTATCCTTTCTCCCCCAATGTTGGGGAGAATGGGATGAAACCGGGTACCCTCGATTCTTGCGCTATTTTTTCCTATCTAGCGGACAACTACTGAATGACACTCTACTAAGTCGAGAAAAGGGAACAGTCATAGTGGCGTGTTGTAGCTGATGAATGCACTGCTTCTGTGAAGGTTTATTTGTTTTGAGACGTCAACTCTCTAATGTTCGTTTGATTTTTAAACTATCCTTACTTAATAATCATTATACAGTCGACGCTCCTTATAACGACCCTCTTCGTCCCTCAGCGCAAGGTCTTTGTAACGAGTGGTCGCTATAGTGGATGTAATTAAAAAATGTACACATGCACGCTCAGCAGTTCTGTAAAAAAATTGGCGATTTTTAAACAGATGCCAACTAAATACTCGAATTGTTTTTTATCATTGGTATTAAAAATAAAATTTTATCAATTAAAAAAAATTCTAAAACGGATTTTAAAGTGGAAAATAAAGGGTGTTATATACTTGCAAAACATTCATTTTCTAAAGACAAAATCGGAAATGGTTGTTTGTCTTTTCTGTATATGTGATTTTTGCAAAATATAATTTTCCATTTCAGTTACAGAACATTATTATTATCTTTTTTCTTGCCTTTCAAAAAAACATTTTTACAATTCTGAATAGCACTTGAAACATTTGTTTATTCTAGGCTTCTACAGACATGACCCATTTCCGCGGAAACGCGGATTTCCGCTTTTTCGGCATCGAATTGAATCATTCTTGGGATCGATGCAAATCTACATTAAAATTTTATTTAATGTGTTGGGGGGGGTGCTCATGCAAACAAAAGTTGTGCGCCATGTGAAAATTTTGCTTATGGCTCTGAGGCGAAAGAGTTTTGAATTCATAAGATATTGCGTAATCCTGCCGAAAGTTATGTATCGGCGTTTTGCCGCGCTTTGGGGTCAAAGTTTAACATTGGGAGGAATGCCTGAAAAGATTGTTTTCTTTTATTTCTCGTTTCGCCCAATCGTCTTTCATTTCATCCAATCACAATTCATTCCAAATTTTGATTGGATGAAAGAAAATCATCCACGAATTTCTTCCGATCCGAATTTTTTGAGAAAAGAAGATCGCTGAAGCCATTTTTTTTTTTTTTTCGCGTTCCTTTTAACATTCTTTTCTTCGTTTTTGTTAGTTATTTCGATTTCATTTTTGTTAGTTTTCATTCCCTAACGTTTGTCTATCAACACAGACATGACACGTTTGGACAATTTTCTTTTAAATAATTCTACAATATTTTTAATATCTCAAGCACTTTTTGTTTAAATTTATTCATTTATTGTTCAATTAATAATACTTATTTTACTTGTCGGTGTTTACGTTTGACACGATACCGTATTTATGAAGTTCAGCTTTTTTTGTTCCAAGCCTGTGTCATGTCTGCTTCTATTTTCGCGCTGTGGTGAGTGGTAATTGCCCCCCCCCCCATCAAAGTTGAACTGTAACACTGAAGATTCTACATCTACGAAGCTTGGCAATAATTAAGGTCATTTACGTTTAGAAACATCTTCTTTCTGGAAAAATACCGGGAATTCGGACGTTCTATTGGGATTAGATGACACTGGGCGATCGTTATACCGAAAGTAAAATAATATGGTGCATAGTGAAACACAGTTGGGGATTTTATCACTGGTCGTTATAATGGAATGGTCTTTATAATGTGTGGTTGTTATAACGAGCGTCGACTGTAGTTAAAATTATATTTAGTACAGTTTTTTATGTTTACTAAGGATTTATACCCTGTCAAACTACAAGGATTTACTCCAATTGTTTCGCGGTTCTATTGGGTGTTTTATAACCTCTGCACTCGGGGTAAGATCGGTACGGTCGGTATTGATGATTCCTCCGATGAAGACGTTGAAAACACATCCGACCTTGATGGTTTATATTTTAATGATGAGTTTTATAATTTAAATAAATGCAAAGGGTTGATCCAATGTAAAACTGCCTTGGCTGTGCCCACGAAAGCTGCAGTGGCTCACAGAAAGAAGACAACTGCTGTACAGTTGAATTTTGTAACTAATATTAATTGTCATGTAAAATAAAAAATGATTGCAACTTTTCCTCTAAAAATTGAGTTTTTCCTTAATGTTAACATGTGTACAGAGTTTTACCCCACTAGTGGGGTAAAAGTCGGGTAGTTTCACTTCTTTATAAAAGTAATGAAACTGACTTTTCTGGAAAGATGTATTGTACTCCGATAAACAATGAATAATTTAATAAAGTTTGAGAGCTCCATGTCGAATAGTTTCTTCAACAGGGCTTCGAACCTTAGTTACCCGGTTTTACCCCACTTTCCCCTACATATTTTTCTTATTCTGAAATTTATCCTCGGGTCATTTTAGTGCAAATCTTTTGCAAGTAATCAGTTTCGTAGTCTCTCAACCATACAGTAACTCTGCATCATTTCTGGCATTCTCATTTATTGTTATTGTTGCATTTTTTACAACTTTGCTCCCCTCAATTTATTGCAAGATTTTTTTCTCTTATTTTCCAGTTTCTACTTGAATTCTGAATATTCATTTGCATCTTAATTATAGTAAGATACCGGCCTCAACTCTAGTGGCGAGGTTGCCTCTGTACAAGACGATGTTACTTCAATGCAATTATTTTCCTTTAATCGTGTTGACAATAATTGGCCTCAACAGCTGTAGAGGCCGCTTCTGTTGAGTCCCATCGTGCAACAGTTTCTGTGCTTATAATTAATCATTACTTTAAGGCTTTTTTTTTTGTCTTGAATCAATAAGCATTCTACCTCACCCATCCAAACTCCAAAGCGGAGATTTTTGTCTCTGGAGTTGGAGAGTTAGAAGTATTTCGTAGTGAAATGGAATGAATGTCCATCCGTAATATTAATAGCTCGTAGACATACAACTGAAGAACCAGAAAAACTGGTACAGGTGTGCGTTTGCAAATAACGGGGGTATGCAACGAATCATCGTAACCCTATACGGTCGGCAACGCCTATATAAGACATCAGATGTCTGACAAATGTATTAGATCCGTACCTGCTGCTACAATGGCAGGTTATCAAGATTTACGCGACTTTGAACGTGGCGTTATAATCGGCGCATGAGAGATGGGACATACCATCTCCGAAGTAGCGATGATTTTTGGATTTTCGCGTACAACCATTTCACGAGTGTACCGTGAATATTGGGTATCCGGTAAAACATCAAATTTCCTCCATCAGTGCGGCCGGAAAAAGACCTTGAAAGAACTGGACCATTGACGTCAGACGCGAATCCTTAAACGAGATAGACGTGCAATACTTCCTCAGATTGCCACGGATTTCAATGATGGGGCATCTATAAGTGTCAGCGTGCGAACTGTTCAACTGACCGTCATTGATATGGGCTCTCGGAGCCGAAGGTCCACTCGTGTACCGTTGTTGACTCCACGGTACAATGCTTTACGCCTCTCCTGGGCCCGACAACACTAACATTGGATTGCTGATGATTGGAAACGCGTTGCCTGATCCGACGAGTCTCGTTTCCAATTGTATCGGACGGATGCACGTGTACGAGTATGGAGACGACATCATTAAGCCATAGACCCTGTTTGTCAACACGGGACTGTTCAATCTGGTGAAGCCTCTGTGATGGTATGGAACGTGTGCAGTTGGCGTTATGTGACCTCTGATACGTCTACAGACAACTCTGAGAGGTGACGGGTACTTAAGCGTCCTGTCCGATCACCTACACTTATTCATGTCCATAGTGCATTCCGACGGATTGGGACAATTCCAGCATAACAGTGCGACACCCCACGCGTCGAGTGTTGCTACCAAGTGGCTCCTGGAACACTCTTCTGATTTTAGACACTTCCATTGGCCTTCTGCATGCTCATGGGGGCCCGACACGATATTAAGAAAGTGTACCTAGTTCTTCTGGCTCTTCAGTGTACTTTTTAAGTTGCGGTTTGTTCAGTTGTTGAAGCTGGCGGACTCTTGTCAAAGGTTTATTTTGCGATATCACTTGACAATGGAGGGGAGAAGGGGACAAGCGACCATCTAGGGTCAGGAACTTTCGCATGAAATAAAATTTGGCGAAATCGGTACAGTGGTTGGAGGGCTGGGGGACTCGTTCTTTTGGTTTTGCCAATCTCTGTCTCATATATATATATAATAATATATAAATTCTCTTGCGTGTCGACAAAGAACGGTCGAATTTCTTAATCACCGTTTGGCAACAGCTCGCAAGTTTGTTTTGTACATTCGATTCAACGCATTTAGCTTGATTTGATCCGAGACGACGAAATGTTTCAAAAAAAGTTTAAGTCGGGCAGATTCAATTATAAATCGAAATCGTCGAAAAAGAGACATGTTGAACAACTGAAACTGTTGAGGAATCTTACCTAAGACGATCCAATCTGAATGTACAAAATAGAGTCGAGCGTTTTTGTGTACGGAACGAAGTTTCCGAGCTATAGGAACATAGTTGACTATGACAGGACTCTGTTCTTTTATCCATGTTACCAGCTTTCTGTGAAACAGGATGGATCAAACGCCCTTTTCGCCTTCATCCCTTTCTGTTGCCCCCCCCTAATTGCCCTCGTGACGGAATCTTCACTGTAAAATGAGAGTTCCGACGATAGTGTGTCCCACTATTCTCAGCAACTGATTGCGAACCATTGTATCCGTATTAACTCCAATTGTGTAGCACCTTCAAAATTGTGCATCACTTTGGACACCAGTGTGAATGCACTTCTGTGGGACCAGTTGGCCCCCTCACCCAGCTGCCTCATGCACAGATCAGGAACTGTTGACTAGATTAAGAAATCGAGTCGGATTTGCATATTTCCTTCTTTAAAAACTTTCGACAAAATGATGCGTCGTATATTGAACCATTTTGAATACTATAACTGCGAAATAAGGTTGGACTCGTTCATTTTTCTACACTTCAATTTCGCTTCTTTCGTGCGTGTAGAGATGGTAATGTGTTGTCTATTTTTCACTAGCTTCCTTTATGTCGGAGGTTCCCAACCGCGAACCCCATTTGGGGGTGCAAGAAATCAAAGTTGTTAATGGCGGAAACAAGAGAACGTAAGGGATTAAAAAGTCGAGAGAATTTTGTTTCTCCAAGTGAATGCTGTTTCAAAAAGTCTTACTGTGGGTGTATGGTGTAAACAGTCCAACACGCAGGATAATGGAGAATGAAGGTTTATTTTCAAATATGCGGGAAAACACGTAGCACAGGTACAGGAAACAATAGTTCTTGCACAGATTACCAATGTAAATAGACAGCAATTCGCAGGTAATAACAGTTCAACACTTTGTTATCTAACAACACAAACCGTCAGCAAATGACTAATAACAAGTAGACAATAACTGCACTTCCAATAGTGCTCAGCTCACCAGCTTCCTAGCAAACACTGCGGGTAGAACTCCAAAGACGTTCGCGCTCCAAGGCGATCCCAGTCGATCAAAACACTCCTCTCATCCAGGCGCCGTCCTTAAATATTCTCTCCGACAGGCCGTGACGTCACATGGAGTTTTCTCGTACATTCCCTTTCCTAGTAGAAATATCGAGAAAAGGATTGCATTTTCGGGAATCTTCTGTTTGTCGCCAAATCGCCAAGGTCAGGGGTGCCATAACAGTCGCTAAGGTTACCATGCTTTGTAAAACCCTCTTCCCAACCATAAGACTTGCATTGCTGGAAAGCGACTTTCCATGTTTGTAACAATACTTTGGTATTTAATATCTATACCACTCGAATAATTGATTATTACGAAGTGTCATTTTTAGCCATCCTTATTGGTTAAAAAGGAATAATTACGAGTGCAATACTGGTTTCATTTGCCTTTGGCGCTGAACTCTTGTAAAAATGGAATTAAAGAACTTATTTTTCATTTTGCTTATTGTTAAATCGAGTCGTTTCACTTTTAAGCTAACCTTAACATGATTGATAAAAACTTCTTTGTACAGACGGATGGTTGAGGGGTCTCCGGATATGATAGTAGGGGGTTCGCGGAAACAAAATGATTAATCGAGGGAAAGAAGGTCGGGAACCCTCGCTTTATGTGCTTGAGTTCTGAAATTTTTTTAAGTGCTTTCGGAGCTTAATCATCGTATCTGTTCGTCGATTAGTTTGATTCCAAAGCAAGTTGCACTACCTATTGGTGTATTGGAGAGGAAAAAATGACTCCACGTTTTCATATTATTTTGATTATTGAATTATAAATTAAAGACTGAAAAGTAAAAAAATAATTAAAATGGGAAAAAATAACTTTTTAGCAAAAATGGCGACAATATTTTATGTGTAATATAATATGAAGCAATTGCTTCTCAGCAGGCCTTCGTGTTGCTTCAAATCGGGACGTTAATATAAATAATTAACTTGCTTGTCGGTGTAGAAATTGGAACAATCTGGTGGATGCCTTTTTAAGGTATCCGACTAGGTTGAAAAAGCGATTTTCGAAGAAAAATTCAAACTTTTTTTATGATCTAAAAAGAAAGCCACAACTTTTAAGATTCTAAAACGGTCTTTGTTTTTATTCCTTCGTATTCATTTGAACTAATGTGTTATTATATTCTTTAAATGCGTTTTCTGAAAATTGAAAATCTTACTAAAATTGGACCGCGAAAAACGTGATATCTCGAATAATTCATTGAAATTTGGTACACATTCGTCAAATACCTTTGAGAGTGAAATGGACAGCAGATTTTATGACAGCTTTATTTAGTCATGTTTTTCAGTCGCTTTCAGTTTGACTCGTAGGATAATTTTGGCAGAAAATCAATGACGCCAACTTTGAATGTTTATAAAATATTTATTAAAAGAAATTGCATCTTGCGGTCTATTGCATTCTAGACAGTTTGTAAAGTACGCATGCAAAATTAAATGTGTCCCATATTTTTTCAATTATGCTGTTTTTCTTAACAGTGAAATTTTCAAACTACTCGCGATATATGAATTTTTATTTCTAATTGTGACTATTTAAGACTATTTTTGTTATTTAGCTCTGCAGGTCCTTTTTTTTTTTTGCATGCTTTTTAAAAATCTTTTCTCCAACCTTTAATCAGGTACCTTAAGAAAAATATTCCGGGCTAAAATTCGCAAACTTGGCTGTCCGATCTAATCCAACGCATCTCATCACTTCTCCTTTTGGTGCATTGAAGCAATTATTCCTACCCGATCAGATAATCCGGCTGATACAGTAACTAGGTAGAAAGAAGAAAAGCGCCAAGAAAAAGTTTCAACTTCTGCAAGTCGGATAGTTATTACTTTCTCGTATACAAAGAGAAAGTATTGTAATCGTCAAAAAAATTCGAACTCGAGATTTTGACGAATCTCCACGTTTTAGACCTCCCTGAGTCCGAAAAACACAATTCTGGAATTATGTCTGTCTGTGAACACGATATTTCGAAAACTTTTAGAGCTACGAGGATGAAATTTGGTATGTGGTCTTTAAACATAATTTGTAGGTTTATTTCAAATTTTGGACAAAATCCGTCAAAGGGAAGTCTGTCTGTACGTCCGCGGTCATGTGAACGCTATAACTCAAAAACTTGAATAGCTAGATGGATAAAATTTGGTACACAATTTTGTCGTCATGAATGTAGGTCCGTATAAAATTTTGGGCCAAATCCGTCAAAGGGTTGACTGTCTGTCGGCCTGTATAATCGCATACTTGTAAAAATTATATCTCCTCAACCCTTTGGCTTAGATAAATAAAAATTGGAATGATGGTAGCTAACATCATAGATCTGCGCCCAAATTTCGTTTCAGTTGGTTAAGAAAAAGGCGTTCAAATTGTATAATTAATTTTTCTAATCCGATTCTCCATACGCATGCGTAGCAATCTCTGTGCACGTGGATGGATTACGTCACTTTTTCCGTGTTTTACTTGCGTATTGGAAGCTATTCTGCCGTAACGGAACATGGTCATTTGCTCCGTTTCTCCTCCGCACGCTGAGCTTGAATTGCTCGAGTTTGATAAAAAACAAAAACAAATATTGCGTATGTATTAAAACTTAGCATCTCTTGGAATATGATTCTTCACCTAAATATTTTACTATCACTATAATGTACAATGAATGTGTGAGAAGTATACGAGAAGGTTATGGGGAGGGCACTCCCGCTGGTTATGTACAGTCGTCAACGAAAGGAATGGGACACCTCTGTAATTCTGGTATATATTATCGCATCTTCACAAAACTAGTGCCAATGTTAATGGCTCAAGAGGACAGGTTTATTCAGATAAAAAAAATTGATTAACAGAGTTAATTAAAAGCTATCTTTAAATTTTTCCATTTCTCCTATCACTTTTTTTCGCTGACTCGACTCCCCGTCATGAAATTAGCCTCCCCATAAATTTTTATACGGTTGTGATGATAATTTCGAGAGTTATAGGGTTTTGGAAAATGGGGTTTCCCATGTTAAATGAATTTTAGGAACTTTTGACGATATCTCGGAAAGTATTGTATATTTCTCAACTTTTTTCACTCGCTAAAAGAACACTAATTTTTTATATTAAGTCATGACAAAAATTCATTACTAAAAAATATTTTTTAAAAAAAATATTTATAACTGTGAAAAAGTGTCGGTGACGGGCAATCGCGCTACTAGGGTGGCGAAGGGAAATGCCCTGCGCGTAGAATTGGAGGAATCGATAGTCAATTATTTGTATTTAAAAGAAAAGTTCTTTTTTTTTGAAAGGAAAAGATCATCTTCCACATCATTGGAGGTGATCCCCAGACAGGAAAGTTCTGTAACATAAATGTTTTAATGAAAGTTTTGTGACAATTAATTATAGTAAAGTACCGTTTATAGTTCTTTCAAGGAACTGACGTAGAACGACGTATAAACGGGAAGACTTGTAATCGAAATTTTAATAAACATTATTAAAGACATAATGCTACTAACGCAAATTCATTTAAAAGTATTAATTTTAAAGTTTCTTAAGATAGTAGTAATATTACTACATAATATTGTTACAAGCATGGGAAGTCGCTTCCCAGCAATGCGAGTCTTATGGTTGGGAAGAGGGTTTTACAAGACTAAGCATGGAGTGACCTTAGCGACTGTTATGGCACCCCTGACCTTGGCGACAAATAGATGATTCCCGAAAATGCAACCCTTTTCTCGATATTTCTACTAGGAAAGGGAATACACGAGAAAACCCCATGTGACGTCACGGCCTGTCGGAGGGAATATTTAATTACGGCGCCTGGATCAGAGGTTGTTCTTGATCGCCTTGGCGCGCGAACGTCTTTGGAGTTCTACCCTCACCTGGTAAGCTGAGCGCTATTGAAAGTGCAGTTATTGTCTACTAGTTGTTAGTCATTTGCTGACGGTTTGTGTTATTAGATAACAAAGTGCTGAACTGTTATTACCTGCGAATTGCTGTCTATTTACATTGGTAATCTGTGCAAGAACTATTGTTTCCTGTACCTGTGCTACGTGTTTTCCTGCATATTTGTAAATAAACCTTCATTCTTATTCTGCGTGTTGGACTGTTCACACCATACACGCACAGTAAGACTTTTTGAAACAGTATTCACTTGGAGAAACAAAATTCTCTCGACTTTTTAATCCCTTACGTTTTCTTGTTTCCGCCATTAACAACTTTGATTTCTTGCACCCCCCAAATTGGGTTCGCGGTTGGGAACCCAATTTGGGTGGGAAATTGGGTTCGCGGACTTTTTGAAACAATATGAAAAACATTAATGAAGTTTTTAAATTAAACATTTATCATGAAAATGAGAAAAAATCGTAACTTTATATCTTGAGAACTAATTATGCATATCTTGTGATTTATGTGCATTCATGTCGGCGTTTAATTTAAAAAAACTTTAACCGCCGTGTGGCGTGCTGATTTGAGAGTATCGAGTACAGCATTATGAATCGAATTAAGTTCATCGAATGTGTTTTTAACTGTTCTTTAGACAGAAGAAATAAGTTCGAAATTTATCAATGGAGTCCATCGAGTCTTTAAAGGAAGGCGGAATGGCTTTTTAATCATCGCTTAAATGTATACAATTTGTCTTCTATTAATTCATCAGTTGTGAGTAATTTCGAAGTCGTGGTACTTTTATCGCAGTTCACGTGCTAGAAAGGAATTTTTCACATTTTGAGGGGAAACGACGTATAAAAGAAGCACTTCATCATTACAATGGATAGGAATGAATCGGGACTGTGACGAAACGACGTATAAATGAGAAACGTATAAACGGCGCTTTACTGCAGTTAATTTTTTTAACCTGCCAGCAGTGGCGTGTATGTAGGAGATATTTATATATTGCATCGTATTTTATATTTATATCGTTCTTTTATAAATTTGAATGCAGTTTTTATCTATGTAATCTCTATTCAGTATGGAGCTAATAAATACAAATTGCATGATTAAAAATTGCATGGATTTTTGTGAAAGAACACGATATAAGTATCTCCTATAGACGCGCTTCTGCTGGATGGTTCACACTAGGTTACCGGGCGGGTCATTTTTACCCATTCCGAACTTCAAGAGTGAAATTATAGAAAACCGTTTAGTTTTATTTACTTTCTCGTATACGAAGTATACAAAGAGAAAGTATTGTAATCGTCAAAAAATTCGAACTCGAGATTTTGACGAATCTCCACGTTTTAGACCTCCCTGAGTCCGAAAAACACAATTTTGGAATTATGTCTGTCTGTGAACACGATAACTCGAAAACTATTAGAGCTACGGGTACGACATTTGGCATGTGGTCTTTAAACACAATTTGTAGGTTTCTATCAAATTTTGGACAAAATCCGTCCACGGGAAATCTGTCTGTCTGTATGTCCGAAGTCATGCGAACACTATAACTCAAACTTGAATAGCTAGATGGATAAAATTTGGTACAGTTTTATCGTCATGGGTGTGGGTCCGTATAAAATTTTGGGCCAAATCCGTCAAAAGGTTGACTGTCTGTCGGCCTGTATACTCGCATACTTGTAAAAATTATATCTCCTCAACCCTTTGGCTTAGATAAATAAAAATTGGAATGGTGGCGCATCTTTTTGAATATGATTCTTCATCTCAATATTTTACTATCACTATAATCAACAATGAAAAACCTTCTGATAGTCATTGCATTCTGGGTTACAGTTGGTTCGAACTTTTTATCAACGTAGGGGGAAGGGAAATGACAAATGTTTGGAAAGTATACGAGAAAATTTAGGGGAGGCGACTCCCGCTGGTTTTTCTGCCACTTGTAACAACTTTTATTCATTCAACGAGATGCGTTCATATCGAAATTCGTCTTCTTGAAAGCATAGTAATTTTGTTCTCTATGTGGTATGCCTATCCTGGTCCATTTGACGCATTAGTAAAATAAGCATCAACACCAGGAAATTGACCCTGTTTGTGCGCTGCGTATTTGTGTTGGAAGACCCGGATGCAGAAAAGAGAGAAGAATCGAAAAAACAAACGGAAGACGTTCCGCGAATTCTCGTCTTGGCCTGCGGTAGAATCTTCAAATTTCGGTTTCAACAGAATCAAAATCAACAACCACCTGTACAAAATGTCAGACTGTTTGCGGGAAATGTTTAAGCGGAATTCGGTACATTTGTGAAACATGCTGGGAATAACTGTAATGTAATATAATGCTAAATGTTATAAATCATTGTGTGTGTGTCATTTATAATAGGTTAAACGACTCGACATTTGCAGAACTTATACTATCGTCAAAATGGAATGAAATGTGAAATGAAGAATAAGTTCAATGCCAAAGCAAATGAAACCAGTATTGTTATTTCGCTTTAACTTATAAGAATAGCTTGAAGTTACAGTTCGTAATAATAATCAAATATTCAAGTGGTATAGTTACTAAATAGCAAGTATTCACTTCGAGAAACAAAATTCTATGGCGAATTTAATCCATTATGTTAATGGCGGAAAAGAAAACAACTTTGATTTCGCGTACCCCTAGGGGTACGCGTACGACAGGTTGGGAAACTCTGGTTTATAGGTTAGTATATATTGCGTTTTGTAATTTTTTTTTTTTTTATTTTAAAGAAATATGCGACTCTGTTCATGGTTCAAATTGGCCCTTGTCGGTAGAGATTGGCAAGAAGAAATATCAGTAAAGCTAGTATTAACAAGAAATGGAAACATTTTCCGTCCCGAGAAACGGTGGATATATCGGCTAGTAATTATAGCATAACACTCAACGCATCTAACAGTTATTAAGTTTGTTTTTTCTGCAAAGCCTTAATCAATATAAACTAAAATAGTTTTACATTCTAGTAGCATCATTTATAACAATATTTGTTTTAAAAACCTAAAATGTTGACTTCTTTCTATGTAATTAAAAACGTATTTTTTAATATTTTTAATTCATATTGTGTTTGTATATGTTTTTTCACAGAAAATATGTGGAACAATAGTAGCCTCGTTTCTGTAAGAAAGGGCTGTGACTGTAAGCAAACTAATGTTATCAGTATAAGCAATAATGTAAACCAAATCAATGTAACATTTTGTTAAACTCGACTTAATTTTTTTTTTTTTTTTTGGAAGAATCGATAAAGACTCTCTACGTACACTCATCCAAACCGCAAACCGGAGATCTCAATCTCTGGACGCAGGGGTGTGTCGTATTGTGAAGTTTTTGCTTTGATTTTGACCTTGTTTACTGTTTTAGAAGAATCAATAGATTGTTTGTTTACATCTATTCTATATCCAAAATCATATACTCCATTACAATAACTCAAAAAGGTAATTCGCAATTCCTCAAACTACATAAGCATAACCAAATTAAAAATTTCTAGAGATCCTTTGTTTGACTCGAAAGCATTCAAGTATTACTAAACAAATTATTAGATTAAGGATATTAAGAATCTCTATTATATCATTTGCTCATTTAAAAACTAGAAGTTTTAGTTGTTTAGAATGTTGCTACACCTGTTGCTTAATTAGTTCAAAATTTACTGCTATTTAATCTCAATATGAACATCATACAAATCAGTAATCTTAAAATCACATAACCCTAACATCAATTAATATCGAACAAATTCACAACTACTGTTCAATGTCACCACATAATGAAATTTTAGCAACAGGCATAAGAAGCATTTTTTTAAACTTCTATCTATCTCAAATATCCTTTAATAACATTCATATCTACCAAAATATAAATTAGAAAAGTGATTAACCCAAAGCGTTGTGTTTAATTTTAGAACAAATCTAAAACTCGCAATATAACCCTGACACTTAATACTTTCTTTCTCAGTGCTTACACATTGACAAGGAAAACAAAGCCAAATTTTAAACCTAATTAATTTATTAAGTTACCTTTTTCACATAAATACACATATATTATTGACACACATACAAGAAATTTTTAAATCTTGACATCCATAACAATCTTTAAAATAAGTCATCAGTATTAGGGTCGACCCTTTCTCAAACAGATTTTTCATTAATGTTCATTTATGATTCCAAATTTTTACCCTACAGCCTATTCAAAATTTTTAAATATTAAACTTATCATTCTAGGATTATATGAGTGGCCATCTCTACATTAAAACTTTAATTGTTATTTTAGATTAATAGAAATATCTCCTTATAATGTTAAAATTTTACTCAGCCAATTACATATGTTTTTACCAACATATATAACTCATTTCATTATAACAACTAAATTGTTCATATGGAAACAAATGTTACCACTACTTTTAAACATCATGCATTTGATTCTTTGTAGCAAGGATGCATAATTACTGATGTCGGAACATTTCAAAAAGGAATAACACTTTATAAATACTTAGATGTTCTATATAAGAAAATTATAACAAAACTTCTATGGATTTGCTTAGACAATCAATATAATTACAATTTCAAAACAGCATATAATATAAAGTTTTAACTATAACCTTTTAGTTCTAATTTCATCATAAACATTCCAACATGTTAATTTATTTTAATTTCAATATTTTTATCCTCGTCACAATTCTTGAATATCTTAAATTTCCTTTCCCTCTCTTTTTTTTTATTAATACTTTGATGTCTAAAATTATAATTTGCCATTGTTACAATTTAACTTATGAATACATTTCACTATCCCTAAAGTTTATTTTCTATACTCTTCTTGGGCTTAATAATTTGATATCAGAAATTGTATATTACAAATGTTACAATTTAAATTATCTGAAGTTTAAAATTTACCGTTACATTTCCCGCAAATCAAATTATTTGATGTTTTAAAATTTACTTCATTACATTTTTTTTTTGTTAAGTATAATTTAGTTTCACAAAATATAAAAATAGGATTAAGTGGCACTTATCTTGGTTTTTAGGTTGACCGTTGGAAGCCTTGATCTTGACATCTCTATAAAAAATCTTCCGGCCATGCCTGAAAGTTTTTTGTGTTGGGTAGGTCATATATTGGTGGTGCCTGCAGGATTATTATTTATTTATTTTTTTTTTTGGAACTGCCAATGGCTGGAAAGATCATCGTTTTAGGAAGGCCGCTGCTGGGTACATCATATATCTGATTCGGCCACAGAAAAGTTTACTACAATGGTCGCTGGCGGATATATGGAGTCGTTTTCATCAATCGTAGGCTAGCAGGGAAATGGAGCCTTCTTCGAGAAGAATTTATGGGATGTTGACACTAATCGACCCAAGTAGTGGGTTTATTAAATCAGTTCGCACTGAAACCATCGTGCTGATACAGGGATATTTTTTCTGCCTGGTATCGCTGCATTCAAGGCCCTTCGCACGCCAGGACATTTCCAAGAAATGAATTCGTATTTATTTGGACATTCGCACGCCGAACTCTGATCGCAAGGGAAAAAACCCTTCAAGCTCTCTATTACACGCTGCTACCTTCTGCCTCCTCGCCAATCGGCACCAAACGAAATCCTCTTACATCTTTGAGCGACAGTTCGAAATAGATCCCACAGCGATGACGGGGATGCAAAATTTTGTGTTTATCTCGTCTCCTTTTACTAAGAGTCTTTTATCTTCCTCTCCATATCAGCCTCTTTAAGAATTCGACACCTTTTTATTTTCAAGTCCTGGCCCTCGCCTTTTAGCCAAAAATTGGAAAGATGTTCTCGTCAGCGCACGTGTCAGCCCTCATCTTCACGCCTGCCCGTGTCTGTCTCTCTCTCTCCGTGTGTGTGTCTAAAGAACCCCCAAACACCCTTTTTAAAAATTTTATTGGCGATGGCTTTTACGCAAAGTAGCCAACTTATTAAGACCTTATTGGTTAAAAGTTTTCAAAATCAAGCAACCCCTTAGATTAAATCACGCCCTTAAAACCACGTGGTATACAAGATTCTGACTTTCTCTAACGAAAAAGAA
The DNA here is from genome assembly GCA_013235015.1 of Araneus ventricosus. Classification (NCBI taxonomy): domain Eukaryota; kingdom Metazoa; phylum Arthropoda; class Arachnida; order Araneae; family Araneidae; genus Araneus; species Araneus ventricosus. Next base: position 352,838 of record BGPR01000735.1, on the reverse strand, counting down.
ATTAAGAAGTGTTGACAAGAATTGAACAGGGCTCCCGCTCCGAATCGCACAGGGTCAAGGGTCGAAAGAGTAAGATATGCTCCCTCGCCATAAATTTCAGAAGGGATTTCTGAACTGCAATTTTTGGGTAGAAACATCCCATATTTCTGTCAGGATTAGAGCCGAAAAGAAATTCCAAAACGAATTTTCTCAATGCGGTGTTTTTACCTCAAAGGGAAGGAATGTCTTTCAAGCTTGTTTGGAGGCCCCAGAATTAAACTGCGCCCCAAAAGGGTCAAAGGTTTTTTAACTACTGAGCACAGCTGCAAAAATGCGTGTGAATCGGAATTTTACGGACAATTTCTAAAAAGGACACCCACGGCTGTTTTTTAAAAGTAAAGAGGAAAATATCTGGGGCCATGTGTTTTTCTTAAGCTTTGCAAGGTGGGAGGCGGGAATTCTATTCTGCTACAAAGGTTCAATGCACTCTGTTTTGAGGCCTATCCTTACTAAACTTTTACTTAAACCGAATTAAAAATTTTCCTAAATAATATTTTTTTTTTTTTTGAATATTAAAAGAATAAGATAATTGATTTTGGTTGAATAAAAATGAAAACTAAAATTATAGAAGAATTAACAATAAAAAAAAAATATAAGAGAAATAATTAATTTATATAACAACATGGCTGCAAATCAGACTTCTAGAATTCCAACAGTCAATTTGAATTTTATAAATAAAAATATTTCAATTAAGCTTTACATAATTTAATCAAACTTTACGATAATACAATTTAACTTTCACTCCTTTTTAGCATTTAACAATTAAATATTCTAATTGACATTCAGTGACTCACTTAAACTTTACAACTTGGAATTCAACAATTAATTGTCCTAATTGACTTTTAGTGATTTAACTAACTTTACAACAGTCGTGAAGTAATTATAACGATAATTATCTCTTGCAGATGACGATTACGTCGAGCCCACCACCGCAGCCACCCGAGACTGGGTCTACCGCGACGAGGGAGCCCCGGCCCTGAAGCCGGACGTGTGCGTGTCGCAGCCGCTGGGCGGCCTCGACTGGATCCTATCGGTCCGGCAGCCGGACTACGGGTGGAGGGAGGAGACGCACCGGGCAGTGATCGTCCTGGCGGTCAACGACTGGAAGAACTTGACTCCTCAGGAAATACGCCAGATGGAGCTGCAGCTGGAAGTGGAGCTCACGAAGGCCCTCTTGCGGTGAGTCGTTGTCTGGACGTACAGACTTAACTGCATGTGAAACCAGCGGGAGTGATCTCCCCTAAACTTTCTCGTAAACTCCTAACAATGTAAAGAAAACCAGTGGGAGTGGCCTCCCCTAAACTTTCTCGTATACTGCTAAAAAATTTGTCATTTCCCCTCCCCTTGCGTGGATAAAAAAAATCGAACCTACTGTAATCCAGAATGCAACGAATATCATAAGGTTTTTCATTGCAGATTATAGTGATTGTAAAATATTTAAGTGAAGAATCATATTAAAAGAGATGCCTATGTATTAAAACTTAGCAATATTTATTTTCCATCACACTCCAGGAAGATCCGCTATTATACGAGCGAGCGAAAGCAAAACGGGAGATAAAACATCAATCACAAACCCGTCTCAAGGACGTAATCCTCCCGCTTGGTACCAGAGATAGCTAAGTAGGCATGCGCGTGGAAATGGTTTTGAAACGAAGGCTTAACAAGTATGCGATTATACAGACCGACAGACAGTCAACCCGTTGACGGATTTGGCCCAAAATTTTATACGGACCTACATTCATGACGATAAAACTGTGTACCAAATTTTATCCATCTGGCTTTTCAAGTTTTTGAGTTATAGCGTTCGCATGACCTCGAACATACAGACAGACAGACTTTCCGTTGACGGATTTTGTCCAAAAGTTGATAGAAACCTACAAATTATGTTTCAAGTTTACATACCAAATTTCATCCCTTTATCTCTAATAGTTTTCGAGTTATCGTGTTCACAGACACACACACAGACACACAC
>BGPR01000735.1:318545-335827 GCA_013235015.1 Araneus ventricosus | reverse complement strand
TCTGTCATTTCAACTGCATTTAAATTTTCAAGGACTCTTAAACAGCAAATTTACAACTATAATTACTTTTGTAAAAACTTAAATGAGATTAACAATACACACTGCTATTGTAATGATGAAGATTATAAGGATTTTATTGATAAAGATAGGGGACATATTATCACGGGTAATTTAAATATTGTTAAATCCATATCTCTTAGAGATATTTTGAAAAAGGGAACTAAATTTAGGCTTAGAAAAAAAGTTGGTCCTATTAGGATTGTCAATTCCATCAATTGTGAATTAAATATTTTTATTGCAAAAGTTGCCAGAAAATATCATTGGCCCATTGAGAGATTTGGAGAATGGAAACAGCGCATCTTAAAAGAAGTAAAGAATAGAATTTATAAAAATGATTGTAGGGATATTAATAGAGGCATTTTCTTCAACAAGCATCTTAAAAAAGAAATTGAGGAATCAAAAAGTAAATTCATTATTACTACCGTTGATAAGGCAGGAAATAATTTTTGCATAATGTGTAAATCACACTCCAAGGAAATTATTCTTAATGAATATAATTCAAATAAAACATATAAACTTATCAAATTTGGCAAAAAAGAACTTGATAAAAGGATTTTAGCACTTGCTAAAAAAACTAAAATTAAAACCAGTAATTTAAATTATCCATACCTTTTCCCCACTATAAAATTTCATAAAAATCCATTAAATTTCAGATTAGTCACTTGTGGCACTGGCTGCTATAATTATCACTTTGGTAAATTATTCTTCAAATTTCTTAAAATTATTCTTAACAAAATAAAAGAAGAAGAAAACTTTATCATTGACAATAATACTAAAATTTTGAATTTTATCAAGGAAAATAAAATTTATAATATTTTTACATTTGATTTTCAAAATCTCTTTACTAGTCTCCCACACAATAAATTAATTGAAGTTTGCTCAAATGTATATGATCTGTACCTAAATACTGATTTAATTGATAAATATAAATGGTTAGAAATTTGCAGAGCTAATATTTGTGAAAATTATTTATTTAATGGAATTAACTACTATAAACAAGTTCTAGGAATTCCTATGGGTTGTTGCTTCTCCAGTGCATTGGTCAATTTATTTCTTCATTCATTTGAGAGAGAATTAATTAAGAATGAACTTGTTTTCGGATTCCGTTTTATTGATGACCTTTTCATTATTTAATTATGATAATGTTAATTCCATTCTTAACTGCTATCCAGAGGAGCTTAAATTAAATAAAACTAATGATGAAGTGGACAAATGTAATTTTTTGGATCTGGAAATTAAAATTATAAATTCAGGAGTCTCTGTCGGAATTTATGATAAACGTAAAGATTTTAAGTTCAAGGCTATTACACTCTGCAACTTTCATACATGTCTTCAGTTTAAAATTTTAAGAAATTCTATATTTTCTCAAATTAATAGGATTGAAAATATTTGTAATAACCAATATACTTTTATTAAGGCTTTAGATAAATTAAATATATTGAAAGATAACGGATATCCTGGTTATTTCCCAAAAGTTAAAACTGTTTTTTTAGAAATTTATTAAGAATCTCTGTTTTTCTGGAGAATAGTTCGAATTCTTCTACACAGATGGCGCTAGGGGCTTGCTTCTTGATGCTATTGGCCTCATTTATTTAGAGCGTCTGTTTTTGAAAGAGGATGAGTTTTTGGTTTGTCTCATTTTTGATTCTGTTGTACAGGTATCTGTCATGTTTTTTCTTTTTTCCTTTTATCCTATTTTCAGGGGTTGGACAAAAATTCAGGCCATATAAAAGAATTTTGACTTATAGTCTTTCCTTTATTCAGAAAATTTTTGTCCTGCTTCAGAGCTACAATGGCGTGTGGCCTCTGAGGAGAATCGCCATTTTGGTTTTTTTACAATTTTCTTCCATTTTGCTTTCATTCTAATTGTATTTTTCGTTCTATTTTGCTTTTTATGTTTTATTTTAAGGTTTTATTAATGCCTATTTTTTATAATTTTTAACTTATTTTTCGAAGTTCTAATTCTGTTTCCCCGGTAAAACTAAACTATTCCTCATTTTTTCCATTCAAAATTTCAGAAAAATTTTATTAGAATGAAAAGGGAAATCAAGTGCTATTCGGCCTGAAATTTGTCCGCATGATTATTTTGCCTATGACGCGTTTTCCCCACTTGGAATTTTCTTTCTTTTTTACGATTAAGAATGATAAACTATTCCATTATATTAATTATAATGTATTATAAAGACTGAAAAGTAGACAATATAACGTTTAACAGCCAAAGACTCTGGGGAGGAAGGTCCAGAGCCAAGAAATACTCTTTATTTTGTAGCACGTGCGTGTAAATTTTTTATTCAGTAATGTTCTTGACTAATACAAGAAAATTGAGATATAATAGCATAATTGATTACAGTTCTGGTACAGTTCTATACAGTGCTCTGTCACATAACCAAACATGCCCACTTCTACGAGTAGCCTAAAAGAATGAAGTCGGTCTTCCGTCGACCGGACTTGAGATCTCAGCGACCCAAGTCTCTCTTTTCACCACCAAGAAAATCGAGCCCTTGCTCGTTTCAGTCCTCTCCGGAAATCACCCCCGTTCTCCATCCTCGCTCTTTCTTTTAACTCCCATCGTCATCCTACTGGGGGAGCGGTCAACAGGCCTCTCCACGAATCCCCGTCAATTCTGTAGGTGGAGTCCACCTCAGCGAGCCCTTTTTGGCTCCTTACCTTTTTGGGCCTGTCCTTTTGTCGCAAGAGGTTTCTCAGGCTGGAGATAAATTACCCTTTCAATCACTTCCACTGAAGAGTAGTCCGCTGGCGCCAGAATGGACTCCCGCCTCTCTTTGTCGGCGTTTTAACAAGGACTTCCCGCTGAGGCACCTGCTCTGTCCAGTGACCCATGGCGTGGGAAAAAAGTTACTGCTCGCTAATGATCTTGGGTGATAGGGGATCTTACAACAATAATTAAAGTAAAATTCCACTTTTTAGCACACTAATAAGTGTTTTTAGAAGCTGATCTCGTTACTTTTTTTCCAGTTTCTCTTCGTACGCCGACCAAGACGGCAAACCAGTCGTCTACTCCATCGCCGGCGTTCCGAACGACGCCGAAGAGAACCTCTACTGGAGGCTCTGCTTGCAGACGGATGTCAACCACGACAGACACGACGCCGTCTTAAAGACGATACACGACTGTGAGTATGCCGTCTTTTGAACAGAGGGGGCCCGGGCAATTGCCCGTGGCGCAGCCTGAATAAAACATGGTTTAGTACTGTCCTACCGCCACGAGAAAAACCCTGAACATGGTTGCCTCAAGTAGACGAGTCGAAGAAAGGAGAGAAACGGGTATAAAATAAACCGCAACATTTTGCAAACCAAGCGCACTTCCGTTAGGCGAAGAATTCTTTTTCTACCGATGTACAAAGCGGAACGAGACTTTCACCGGTTCTATCTGCGCCAAATGAAATAAAGCACCTTCACCCCTAAAATGCAATTGAATATCCCGTTTCCATAACGATCGCCAACGGCATGTCTGGTGTCTGGGGTTTTTCACGTGGCGGTTGGACAGTAAGCATTGTGATGTTGTAAATTTTGATAATTATTAATAATTGCTATGTAACCAGTAATTAATGCTGATGATCAATAGTTCAAAATTTAGATTGCTGTTGTCAACATTAACAGTCACATATTAAGGCAAATTGCATCAAGCAATTAATCTCATCATTAAGTTAGCATTTTAATCCTGTAAGATTCCCAATACAAATATGCGTTGTTTTACTTTTAAATACCCAAGGTTCAAAAATATACCAGATTCATGAATACTTTCTTTATGATACTCGACATGCATAAATAAATGACAAACACGTGATTTGACTTTTAAAAATAACTAACGTTTATTTGGTAATTTGACAGTAATGAAATTATAAAGATACATTTTCGAAAATTCTTGACTATGCAACGTTAAATTTAAAAATTTAGAGGGGGGCCCACCTCAAATGCACACATCAAATGAAATAAAACATCTCATCAAAACTCTAATACACAATACATGCGATGTTCTTAACCCATACACTTGCCAAATAAATCCTATCAATCAATCTATTTCTAAATTATTACTTCAATCAGAAAACAATCGCATTTTGATTTTTAATCAGTGTAATTTAATTAACATTTTCAATCTTAGAAATCTTTCTTATGAACATTCACACAATATTTACCTTTAAATATAGCTGCTTATATATTTTTACCATTTTTAAAATTTAGCACCTAGGAAAAACAACACTTTTAAACTCATGCTAACATTAAGATCTTTTAAATGTACTCGGCAAAGAATAACATTGCAATTAGTTATAGCAATCAAAGCTATGCATTGAAATTTAGCACCCTAAACAATCGGCAATAGATTTCAGCAATTTAAAACATTATCTAAGTTCAGCAAACTTCGCAATTCCGAATTCTTAGATTTTTAATTCTTTAAATTTTCTCACCTAGGTGATTAATACTTCAATCTTGGCTTACAAGAAGGTAACAAAATGTTTGTTTAATGCATTAAGAAAAATCCATTTTTAAACTTTAGCAAAGAAAGCACCACTTCTTACAGCAGCTAATATTAAAATTGAAATTAAGCAAAATAATAATGTATTCTTACAATTTAGTTATGCTACTGTGCTACATAAAACTTGAACGAATAGTTTCCCTTTTTAAATTTTTAGCTCATTTAAAATAACTCGGATAAAGATAGTGGGTACTTAACTTTTGGCTGGGGATTGGATACATTCAAGGTTTGTTGGGGCAGTGATGCTTGCAGCCGGAACTTCAGGCATCTCTATAGGCAAGTTTCAAAGTTCCCATTAACAGGCGGAGCGTTTCACTAAATACAGTAGTCTCCCTACAACGAAGTCTCTCTACAGCGAATTTCTCCCTATAACGAAATTTTTAATCGGAATGTTAAATAACGTTCAAAATATTCTCCATACAACGAAGTGGTTGTCTCCCTATAACGAATTTTTTCATACCTTTATCTTTACGATTTTTGTCATTCTTGAAAAAAGTTGATAATTTCTGTGCAACCAATTCGCTCACAAGTGCCTGTTTTCTGGAACCACTCACTCTTAAAATGTGAAAATTTTCCTGAAAATTTAACATCACGAAATGCAAAGAAATGTAAAATAACGGAATTTTGCAAGTAAAATAAACGTAAGTACATACTAGTACATATTATTCTCTAAATTGGTGAATCTTCTTCACTTTTGAGCATTTTATTTATACAATAAAAATTAGTATAATTTTAACAAATTTATAATATATATTACTTCATTTTTAATTGAAAGTCATAATTAAATACATTTGAACTTGTCGCACCTATTGAAAAGTTTGGAACATTTACTTAAATAACTGCAAAAATCTCTAATCTCCGTATAACGAAATTTGCTCTATAACGAATTTTTCTATTGGAGCCAGGCTATTTCGTTACAGGGAGGCTCCACTGTAATTTGTTGTTTCAATTTTTTTGATTATGTTGAGGCACTGACCGTCACTAGTTCTTAGACCATATTAGCTCGTCGACATTGGATTTAATGTGTGCATACACAGCGCTGGGAAAACTGCCAGATAAGTCAGGACATCACATTCATGAGTTAGCTGATCACCAGCTCAGAGAGCAATTATTGTTCCATTCGGTGCAGAATTTTCTGATCAGTCCAAATTTCGCGTTCATCTTGCCAAAAGGAGAAGAACAAGTCAACATCCAGCCTCTTGACCTGTATGTCAAAGTGGCCCCAAAACAAGTTCGGCCCATACTTTTATTTTTTTAAGAATGTCGAATACAGTACTTCATTGCTGAAAAAAGCATGTCGATCCAAAAGGCATATGCATCTCCAGAGTTCGCATACGCACAGCCTTTAGGTTTCCACATCGATTTCATTAAATAACAAGATTCTCGTTTGACACCAACTGCATATTTTTCGTTCAGTTTTCTTCGCAAGAATTATTCTCCATTACTCGGCACGTAACGAGGATCCAAAAGCTCTGCCTTCACAAGAGCTAGCCCGCGCTTATTTTCATCTCTGGTTGCCACACAGAAACCAAATAAAAGCAGCAAAGCTCATACGCATAAATTTGCTGCTTCTTCGCAATCTCGACTCTTGGACTGCCTTTCTCTCTATTTCATCCTGATTATCTTAATCTCTATTATTAAATCCCAAAAAATATCCCTTTTATAAGCAACAGTTGGCTTCCTTAACTCGCCAAAGAAAACTCGTGTTTTAAGCCTTTTCCCCAAGCCACATTTAATGCAACTATCAGTAACTCTTTAAAAAAATTTCGCCAATTACTGCCTAAATTATAGATAATTTTTTGTCGCCGAAAAAAACAAACTTACAAGCCACTCCTCCACTCTGCCAAAGCGGCCACCACTGGTCAGATTCTCCCCCACACAGATAGGAGCAACCAATCAAGGGTTCGATTTTTGACCCCACATGTTAAAATAAAATAACCTCCCCTCTCAAACAGGTGCAGGAAACTCGCTCCAGGGGTTCCGCTCACCCCCAGTCTTGAATGGCTCTTTAGGGATTGAACAAACTTCGAATTGCCAATTAACGGAGCCAGAAATGGTCAAAGAACAGGATGCATCTGATGATCATCTTTTGCCAGCTGAGAATCTCTCTTGGATGAAAAAAAGGCAATATCCCAGTCGTGAGAAAGGAATTTTTGTTTCTGAATCCCAGATGTTTTGTGCAATTCCCAATTGAAAAATTCACACGTGCAAATGGAAAGAAAGGGACGGGGCACAAATCTCGCAAGAAGAGCGAGAATTTCTAAAGTGTCGTTTCTTAAAACCAGGATTTGAATAAAGAAACCACCTAGCAGAAAGCACACGGCTTTTTAACAGTTAAATTCTGCAGTGCAGAGTTACGCTAAATTAAATTAAACTTCACGTAAATTATCTTTTAAAAGAACAAAATAATTTTAGAAGTGAAATGAATTAATTTTTTTAAGTTAATAAATTTTGAAAGTGTGACACGATAGTATGAGAGCTAGGGGAAAACTGCAGATAATTTCCCCAGTGGCGTAGCGACCGGGGGGGCAAGGGCTGTATAGACATTACTGCATTTATACCATTTTTAAAGCAAAAATGCTGAGGGATCTAAAAAATATCATGCCCCGAGTACCATTAAGGCTTGCAAGCCAATGATTATTGGACTAAAAAAAGTATTATTCCCCTGGGGCCACTTATCCTCGCTACACCACCGGCCGCGGTGACAATACGTTAAAGTGTTTTGTCATTTTTTGAAGTCAAATACAGTCAGTGTGCGAAAAATAAGAGGAAGTGGAGTAAAACCGGGTACGTAAGGTTCGAAGGCCTGTTGGAGCTAAACTATTAGACATGGAGCTTGACAAATTTTATTAAAATATTTGTTTTTTATCGGAGTACAATATATCTTGCCAGAAGAGTCGGTTTCATTACTTTTTTTATCAATGGTTCTTTAATAAAAAGGTCAAACTACTCGACATTTACCCCACTGGTGGGGTAAAACTCTGTACACATGTTAACATTACGGCAAATTAGGAAAACTTTTTTTAGCGGAAAAGTTGCAATCATTTTTATTTTATATCACAATTTAAATTCACATGTAAAGCAGATGTCTTTTTCCTCCGCGCCACTGTAGCTTTCGAGGGCACAGATAAGACAGTTTTTATATTGGATTAATCCTTCTATATTTAAATTAGATAATACATCATTAAAATATAAACAAAGTCTGATGCGTTTATTTAGTCTTCATCGAAGGAATCATCCATACTGACCGTCTCTGTCTTACGCCACTTGGAGTACCCGATTTTTACCCCGACCGCAGAGTTTATGAAAAACGATATAGAACCGCGCAATTATTGGAGTAAATCCTTATTGTTGGATAGGGTATGAATCCTTAGTAAACGTATAAGAAGCTGTGCTAAATATATGGTTTTTATAAGTGTATTGATTTTTAAGTAAGAACAGTTTAAAATCGAACGAACATTGGAGAGTTGACGTCTCAAAACAAATAAACCTTCTCGGAAGCAGCGAGTTCAACAGCTGTAACACGCCACTACGACTGTTCCTTTTTCTTGACCAGTAGAGTGTCATTCAGCATCTGTCTGCTAGATAGGAACAAATAATCGCGCCAGAGTCGAGGGTGCCTGGCTTACCCCGCTGTCCACTGCTATGTCGCCGCCCCTGTGTACACAAGCCTAGTCGCTGATAATGATGGAGGTGGGGGCTGAAAAATCATGAAACTGGGCTCTACTCAACCTCGCTACACAGCTGAATTTCTCTTCCATTTTGGTGCCGCCCCCCCCCCCTCATCCTGAATAAGACCAGTGATGATTAATTTTTCTGATCCTGCCAAAACTGTTGCCTGCTGGACCGCGAATTTATTTCTAAACTGAAACTTACCTGCGATCCACCCTGTCGCAGGGGCGACAAGTTGGCTTGGAGGATTTATTGGCTTATTTGGAGATGAAAAGACAAAAGTGATTTTTGAACAGAATTTAGAATACTGTGTTGAACTAGTGTCGTATATTTTTTAATAAATTTATTGAATATATTATTTTAGTTTCAATAACACCCATGCATCTGAAATATAGATGAGTTTTAAAAATTCTCCCAATATGTCGTATTTCCAAAAAAAAAAAAACCCATTCCCATTTATAAGTAAAAGTTTTTTTCTTAAATATTATGGAATTTTAAAAAATACATTGGTTGTGTGGGGGACGTCATGTTGCTGACTTTGCCCGGTTAGTAAAGTTGCCTTCGACCGCAACTTTTTTTAGTCTACTGTGGAGCAGAAAACAATCTGCCATTTTTAAACAACCTCCATGAGAGTCTGTTTAACAGGGCGATTCAAAATCCAGCATGCAAACTTATAGGCGAGAATACACAGAAACGCATCGGAATCGGTAATAATGTATAATCGGAAAAGGCACTTGGAGCAGCGACGGGCGAGATTCGACTAGATCAAATGCTCTATGCAGCGGCTTGGGGCCGGAGGACTCCAGGTTCGAAACCCGATTCCACTGAAGATCCGCAGTGCGTGTGGGTCTCGTGCAAATGAAGTCGAACGCAGTAAGGCAAGCGTCCTCCCGCTGGTGTGATGCGGAGAGAAAGGTGTCGTCCTCGTCATCTGACTACTGTTCGAAATGACCATCCCAAAATAGCCCTCGCGTTGCTTCTGAACGGGACGTCAATATAACTAAACTTAACCGGACTGCCGAAATTTTAAAATACATGAAGCGAAACCTTTAAACTATTACTCACAATCTTGAATAAAACGGTCTCCAGGCAGAGAAAGATTCATCCGAGCTCGTTTGCGGTTTTCAGAAGTCTTGAAGGGTACGTCAGGCATGTAGAAGCGAGACACTTTCGCAAGAGAACGTGGGGTCGGAAATGCAAAGGGCTTCGGGGGGAGGGGGCTATTTGTTGGTAAATTAAGCGAAATAAAAGTATACACGAGATGTGAAATGTATAAAACATATTTGAGTGGAGTACAAATTTACAATAGCGCAACAACCAAGATGCATAAATAACAGCGTACGAAACGTGTATTACGTGAGACGGCAAGTCCTTTGAATATTAACCCTTTGCTCTCTTGTGTCGAGTGTGACTCGACGTTCTGAATGATGCATCTTTTGCACATCCTTGTTGGATAGCGCTTATAAAACCATGTGATGGCTAAAACACGCGGATGATTTTTTCGGAATCGAAACAAATTAACACTATTTTTCGGCTTCCTAAAGCGCTAAATCAATCCTTACTCGGGGTTGACTGGAAGTATTCGAAAGGTTTGTTGTCGACTCGGCGTCTCGCTTAACATTATCATATCTGCCATGCCACGTACGACTTGTAATGTTGCTACTCGTGCAACTGGGTTGTTGTAGTATTTTAAATTTATATTCTGATCAATCTGTATTGAACATTTCATTTGGTGCAACCTTCTCTTTCACTCCACTCCCTGGTTGCCTTAACGTTTCCAACGCCTTGTTCTATTGCAAAAATAGTTTATTCCTGAATACGCTCCCCCTTAACACATTCATTTCTGAAGGACGAGATTTCTCGTCTCCCTCCTTAACACATTCATTCCTGAAGGACGAGATTTCTCGTCTCCCTCCTTAACACATTCATTCCTGAAGGACGAGATTTCTCGTCTCCCTCCTTAACACATTTATTCCTGAAGGACGGGATTTCTCATCCCCCCCCCCTTAGCATATTCATTCCTGAAGAACGAGAAATCTCGTCCTTCAGGAATCTTTGCTGCGCACTAGAATTTGACTTGTATGACAAATTTATTCATTTAAACACGTGAATGGATGTCCGCAGAATACGTTCACCTTTCTTTTTTGATTTATGAATTGTCCAGAGCGAGCACGGTTGCTTTTCGTCTTTATTGGAGCTCGCATCTAATTCGCCAATAGCGCTGAATGTGTCGAAGTTTGCAAACGACCTTTTCGAACACCTGGATATTTACAAATTATGAATGTTCGCGTTTAAATTAAATGCTTTTTCCCCTTCACAAACTGAAGATAGTTTGATTGCTAATCATGCAATCTTTAACGATTTCTTCAGAATTAAATGATGAAAATTGTGTCAATTTATAACTTGTAAAATTGCAACGATGGTACCGCAATTAATGTCTGATTCTTTTTTAATTTTCAGCTCCTATTTCTTTTATACCGAAAGGGTATGACCACATTATCTACTGGTACAAGAACAAGGAATGTGAAGAAACGTGAGATTACCGATGGTATTAAATGCTCGTTTAAAAAAGAACTCTTTATGCAATTTTTTCCACACAAACATGTGTTCATTTGTTATTTACACTTGTTAAAATAAAGTCGATTTTTTCTTGTATATTTTTCAGATGTCATTCATAAACTTACTAACCACACTTGTTAATTCCTAACATGTCATAAGATAGTGTTCCTTAATTTTTTTCTCCTTGTCCTTGGGCGTCTTTTATAAATAACCAGAGATGAAGTCGAATTTGTGAATGAGAACAGAGAATGCACCAGAAACGTTGACTATAGCCTTCGTAATTGGTCTTCATTCACTTAATAAATTTTTTTCCACTTGACTATCGATATCTAAAAAATCCCTTTTCGGCAAGCTTGAAAGCAAAGGTAGATTCCGTTACGTTAATGTTACAAAAGTAATGAAATATTACATACTGATCAACTAGAAGTACGCGCGCGGCGTTCCCGTGGAATCAGAATTTCAATAAAATGAAAAAAAGCGCCCACAATGACACGAAAAAGATTTGAAAACATAAGATACACAATATTGATTTTCCCGCTTATTTTTCTTCGTTATAATGACATTTCAACAGCAGAAAAAAAAGTACAGAGTACGTTAATCTGAAACAATAATAAAAAAATTGCAACATGAAAATGACATTATACAGAATTACGTTACAGAATGGCATTATACATATTATACAGAAAGCAAGATATACGAAACAAACACGTTACGACACTGCCGAAAATAATAATCGAAGGCATTCAGTTAAGGTTTATAACGCATCCTGCGCGCTGCACCGTCAGCCACTGAAATTGCAACAATGCATGTTAGGAAGGCTCACCGAATGAAATTTAAAACGATTTCAAATGGAACAATACGACACACATAATTTCTGTGGTATCTAAATACATCCAAAATGAATCGGAGAAGGGGAAAAAAGAGAGAGGTGAAATCTTCCACTTCAGGTTTAAACTTTGAAGCCACATTATGTAAATAGCTCCTTGAAGGCATATTTCATTTTTTCCAGTTTTCTAAAGGTATCAGACGCGAAGCAAAGAGATTACGACGTCAAATGGTTTCGACGAAATGCATAATGCGAAAATACGTCATGCGACCTTGATTACGAAGAATCGTGAAGGGACACTTGCCTAATAAATTCCGCATTAATATCGATGTGATAAGGCCCTCAAGCCCAACATAAGTTCTTCTGTGGCGCTTACCAATAATGAGATGGCATTGTCGAAACAATTTCCATCTCCTGTCGGGGCATTTCATTTTTACTGCATCGTCGCTGGCGCCGCTGAAGATGTAAAACTGTATTACATTAGTAATTGAAAATCATTTTATCGATAACAGTTATGTTATGTTTATTTTTCATTTTATATGTGCTAAACTCTTTCATTATTTTTAACAGTGTTAATTCAGAATATAGGTCATGGTAATTTCGTTTTCGTACAAAACTGCATTTAAAAAATTAAATCTAATGCATGTAATTCGATGTGCTCAGGATGCGATAAGTGTGTTTGTCGCGCAAGTCCGAGTTATTTATTACAGTTTTATTGATTTTTGTATATATAGCGAGAGAGAGAGATAAATATTAAACAGAGGGATTGTCACATTTAACTAAATAGGTTTAACACAGCGAGGATGTTGTTAAGAGCTCCTTGTTTCGAAAGAGCGCTTTCTTATATGTTGAAGACTGTATGACGTGAGTAACCGCTAACGAATTTATTGAACATGATTATCATGTTATGTTTATTTTACACAATAGATCACGAGAGATAAATTTTGCTTTTCATTATTTTAGCTAAATTATGCAACCAAATTAGTTAATGGCAAAACTATTTAATTACAAAACTACACTTTTAAATTTATGTTGAGATTAGAGAACACACTACTGAGTCATCCACAACTAGGTAGCTCTTTGGCGATTCGTTATGATGGCCGCTATCTATACTAACAGGTATGCATTAGTTCTCAGTAATGAAGGTATAATTATGTCATAATTAATATCTAAACTGAGAGAAACATAAGAGCGCTTTCCTGTCCAGTCACCAAGCTGACAACACCTCGTTTCTTTAGCCAACAATTTTGATGGTCGGCATTGCTAATTAGTCGATTATCACTTGTAAAAGTTCAAGTTTGGCGAACAATTAATGACAGCTTTCCAGGCTAATCCTGAATCGATTTCAGCAGGTGATTTGCAAATGAATTGCCCATTTGTAATTCAGTTTTCATAAATTCATTAACTGAAGGTTCGCCACATGTATTTAAATTAACAAATTCATAACGACATGGAATGGTAAATAAAATGCAGTCACACAGTAAGGCTTATTATAATGAAGAATTATTTTCGAAATTCATTTAACTACATTAAATACGAATATTGAACAAGTTCACAGCATGTATTTAAATAAACAAATTCATAATGACATGAAATAGTAAATAAAAATGCTGTGACACAGGATAATGAGAAAGAATTATTTTTGAAATTAAGAGATTTGAATGTTTCATAAATAAGAGATAGCACTTACCCGATTTAAAACTGTATCGAAAACACTTAAATCAATTATATCGCTTAGATCATCAATACACTAGTCAATATTTGCCTAAATCTAATAATTTATATTCAACTGGTATCATCCCATGATTGAAACAAACGATTTAAAAAAGTAAAACGAGAATATCAAACAAAACAAACGATTTTTAATAAAATATTATTTTTCACCAAATTCTTTTATCGTCTGAAATGCTTTTTAATTAAAATGAGAAAATCAGTTGAGTCAAACGATTTTTTATTTAAAATGAAAATATTAATTAAACCAAACGAATTTTAATAAAATATTATTATATACAGATTCCTTTTATTGTGTGAAATGTTTGTAATTTAAAATGAAAATATTAATAGAACCAAACGATTTTTAAATACCTTCCAAAGTTAGTTTTCTTCTTAAGTTGTTAATATTTTTTTCAAGAATGGAATAAAATTGATTATTTTTACGTTTTTGCTTTATTTACATAAATTAGCACTCGACGGGAGTTCCAATATAAAATCTTTCTATCACCTGCCTCTTTATTTTTAATTAAAATGAGAAAATCTATTGCTCTAGGGATTTTCAAATCTCCAAGCCCACAAAAAATTACTGACGATTTTTTTTAAACTGTAGGAAACTACTTTTTAATCATAAATTAGTAATAATTTTAAAGAACGATACAAAATTTAATTAAATATTGTGAGTGGCAAATTAAATACGCGTGTTTGAAACAGAACACATTAACAGAATTCTGGACGAATGCTAAAAGAAAATTTTAAAAGTAGACGATTAACAATTTATATTGACCAACTATTGATTTGATTTATTTTCATGCTTTAGATTAATGAGCAATTAATTATTTAATTTAAGTGTTTCAAAATATACTTTAAAATCTTTCTTTTACATTATTAACTGCTAACAAAATTTGAAGTACGTATGTAACCAATAATTAATAATTTATGGAGAAAATTAGCTATCGGTTGTTTCTAAAAATTGTCTGGTTCAATTCGTATTCTCATTTTAATTAAAAACGTTTCAGATCAGAAAAGAGGAATTTGTGTATTATAATTTTTATACAATAGTAGTTTTTACATTAAAAATATCAGACATGAAAGCATTTTAATCCGGAGCGAAGTCGGGTATACAAGCTTGTTAACCGTATAGAACGTGGATGTGAATGCAATGCGGCTGAGGGGAGATTTCAACAAGGTGTCACATGCGCAGGTTAAAACGCACTCTAGGTTGGCGGGGGGGGGGGGGGAATCACTTTTCAGCTCATAATTTCTAAGCAATTCTAGTTGTCAAAAAACTTACAATGTAACAGTAATTTTTATAATAACGTGATAATTTGTCTAAATGATTTTTTTTCCCTATCTTCAGTCGTAACAGACCTATGAGGAAATGATATGTGGAGGGGAGGAATTAAAAATGACTTTTCAGATCATAACTTCTAAACAATTGCAGCTATCGAAAAAGTTTAAATGCAAAAATTATTCGTTATGATAAGGCAATAATTCGCCTAATTTGAAGTTTCCTTCAATTTTTAATTGTAAAAGAATTATGGGGAAATGAAAATTTGCACCCCCACCATTCGACCCTCCCTCTTTGAGCTGGATAGCCCATCTACGAACTCGACCGAGATTTTCACCGTCCTTACAACATATGCCACGCCTGTTAAAATGAAATTAAAATTATTTCCTTTATCGTGTTCACAAGATAACATGGGAAAAAGCGTTATACATACATACATATATATATTTAACGAAGGGTGGTTTTGGGTTCTAGAGGTCATGAGCGATGAAGATCTGCAGAAATTTTCCTGAAGTCGTGTCATGAGAACCATTGCAATAGGTAGATTTCCTATAAGGAATCTACCTAAAAAATTAATTCAAATGTATAGTAAATTAAACGGTAAGTTTTTACAAAGTGGTTTTCAATTGGCTATTTTTGTGTGAAAATCACATACAGCAAAAATTTGGTATCACATAGACCGACAGACCCTTTAACGAAATTTATCAACAATTTGATATTTGTCTACAATTTTGATGTAGTGACTGACCACAGTTAAATTTCATTCATCTAGATAGTTTCATTTTAAGTTATTTGAATATCCATATGGACAGTCTTCCCATGGATGGCTGGAAGACGGAACTTGCTCTCGCAAAATATTTTTTAAGTTATTTGTGTCTAACTTGGAAGTCTGTATTTCTAAGTGTTTTTTTAAATAAAATTATACCCCCCTCCCCCCAAGAAAATATTAAGGCAAGATTTTTCCTCCGTTAAGGTTGGAAAAAAATGTGGAGTGTACAGTAATTGCAAACATGACCCAATAACTAATTTTTAAACTCTAGACATGGGTATGTGCTTCCAATTGGGAAAGTGTTTCAAATGTCGTAAGGATGTTGCTTGCATCGATATAAATGTACGAGGTGAAAAATGACTAATTCTAAATTTTTATCCAATCTCCCTGTCTTATTGATTATATTTAGTAAAATATTCTTGACATCCTAACATTTTAAACAAGTCTCACTATTTTACGATTTAAATTGGCATACGGTAAAATTTCGCTTAACTGTCACTCGTTTAACCGTTAGTTTTTACTTTCTCGTATCGAAGTATACAAAGAGAAGGTATTGTAATCGTCAAAAAAATCGTCGGTCAACTCTTTGACGGATTTGGACCAAAATTTGATACGAACCTACATTTCTGATGATAAAACTGTGTACAAAATTTTATCCATCTAGCTATTCAAGTTTTTGAGTTATAGTGTCCACATGAACGCGGGCAGACAAACTTCCCGTGGACGGATTTTGTCCAAAATTTGGTAGAAACCTACAAATTATGTTTAAAGACCACATACCAAATTTCATCCCCGTATCTATAATAGTTTTCGAGTTATCGTGTTCACAGACAGACATAATTCCAAAATTGTGTTTGTTGGACTCAGGGAGGAAACTTGGAGATTCATCAAAATCTCGAGTTCGAATTTTTTGATGATTACAAAGTGATGTAAAATAGTCAAGTACTTATTTTCAAGGGTAAATACCCAAAATGGGTATTTACTTGGGTATTTATTTTTCAATTACCCCTATTCATATAAAACACAAGCACTGCTGTGAAATATGTCTCAATATAATATAAATATGTATACAATATATATTGAGCATAAGTTAAGGTAAGAAAAAACTAGTAATATATGAACCTTTTAAATTCTATAAAAACTAGAAAATGAATCAGAAAAAACAAAAACGCAATACTATATCATGGATCTTGCATAAAATAAGTGGCTTAAATATCAATCCTCTTTAAAACTCAACTAAATTTTTTAAAAAGGAAAATGTTGAATTTGGTTTTAAAATGATAAAGAGTTGATAATAGAAACTGAAATCAAAGATACAATTGTTTATAATTCTTTTTGGATTAATATGTCGAAGTACCAAACATTGCTGATAAGTTAGGAGATGTTTCAGTTTTTAAAAGTGAATTATTCTGAAAGTAATATTCACTCATATTACTTTCAACAATGGTAAGTTATTTTTGTAACAAGATTTCAGGAACAAGAAATACGAATTTTTTGTTGCTGAATCTTTTGTGTTACTTGTTGGTATAGTAGACACACACACTCACACACAGTTTCCTGGTTACACGGGATTCATCTGGATCATGTACATCAATACTTAAATGTTCTTAAAACTCTAAATTTGATGTAAGTGTCATGGTTGGGATCTGATTAAAAGAAAATTCATCATCTATTTTATCCCTTTCAAAACCTTTTTTAATCCACCAAGACTTTTGAAACATTTTTTTTATTTCTCCGTTTTGCTTACATTGGCAAGTTTGAACTCAACAATACAGTACTTACATTGGATACTGTTGCAAAAGGTCTCTCTGTGGTATATGGTGTAAACAGTCCAACACGCAGGATAATGGAGAATGAAGGTTTATTTACAAATATGCAGGAAAACACGTAACACAGGTACAGG